>PVJC01001769.1:0-47426 GCA_004026665.1 Murina feae
TGTCCTCCTCTGCAGACTTGGGTCCCCCCCAACTGCCCTCCCCTGCAGGCCTGGGTTCCCCCCAACTGCCCTCCCCTGCAGGACTGGGTCCCCCCCAACTGCCCTCCCCTGCAGGCCTGGGTTCCCCCCAACTGCCCTCCCCTGCAGGACTGGGTTCCTCCCACTGCCCTCCCTTGGTAGCCATCTTGTGTTGGCCATTTTGACCACATGGGGGAAGCCATCTTGTGACGGTCAATTTGCATCTTACTCTTTTATTAGATGTGATAGGTAAGTACTTAAATAATTTTTTGAAATCCCTAAAGTAAACCAAATTAAGAAATTTATTTGTTAAATGAGAAGTGGGCTGGTGGGCTATTTACTAGAGGAGGAGGAGGAGGAGGAGGAGGAGGAGGAGGAGGAGGAGGAACCATATCAAGAACAAGAACAAGAAGAACAAGAAGAAAGCAAGCTTTGGATTAACCAGTTGCTTTCTTTTTATAAGCGGCCTAGACCAGACTTAGTCAAGCTAGATAATCAGATTAGATTTTCACTTAAAGTACCACTGTTTGAAAGAAAATTAAAGGAGCCAGAATGAGGTGTTTCACATAAGGTGTGATTGAATACAACATATCTGAATTGGACAATGCCCTTTCAGTTATTGAAATTGCTGCATACTCTTAGTGTGACACAGACCACATCATATTCATGGAAATGGATACCATACTCCAAAGTAAAGGGCACTTTTATGCCAATCATTCTGAAAATAAGTTAAGTGGCAGTAAATGAGCTGGAACTTGGACTCTATGAGACTCAGCAGTTTAGAGATAGCCTCCTGTCTCTGGGAAAGAAGTAAAATTGGGCCCAGTTTTCTAGACATAGAGATAATGCTTATTTTCTTTGATGTGAGATGAGCCAGAGCCCAGAATGTAGAGCCCTGTGTACAGTTAGGCAATGATTTGTTTAAGAGTTCTGTTATATTGGACCCAAGCATGGTCCCTCACTACACATATGTCACACTTACCTTAACATTAAACTGTTTTGAATTCTTGATAAATGTTACTTCCCAGTGTGAGTTGTGCTGTGAAAAATTAGGTGGAACAGTAGGATTATTTGTTGCCATTGTCAGAGAAGAAAACCACACCTAGCAGGTAACCTTCTGTAAATGCAGGAATGTAATAGCAAGATGAGAAGACAGGAACAAGGCAGCAGGCTTGTTCTGGGGCACCCATGAAGCTTTCCCTGAGAACCCTCTGAAATACATAAGGAGTTGTTAAGAAGTCCAATTTTTTGAGAACTGTAGCTTTAATAATTTGGATATTCAAACCATATCATTTTATGTCATCTTTACTAGTGAGCTTATATTCTCACAAAATCCAGTTGTGACCAACACATAGTAAGTACTCAACAGGTACACCTCAATTAAGCACCCTCTCCATTTTAAAGGTAGAGCAAATGAAGAATGGGAGCGTTAATAAGTTGAAGAGCTAGTATGAGAGAGATTGAGACTTTAGTACATGAATCTGTGGTAGTTGGTCTCCAAAGGTGGCCGATCCCTCCTCACCTGTCTGGACATAGATGACATTCCTCAGTTCAAGAAATAGAACTTAGTTTTCCTCTCCTTGAATTTTGGCTAGCATATGGCTGTTCTGATGAACAGAATGCTGGTTGACATTACAGCGTGGGCATTTTCAGGGGCACCAGGCCTTAAGAGGACTGGCAGCTTCTTCCCCTTCCTCTTCAGTGGTTAATTCTTGAACTGCCCCAGCCCCTTAGTACTAGAAGCCTCAGCCACATGTAGCATCAGTGCGGAGGAAAACTGAAGTGTTCTGATTAATGACTTCAGCTCCTCTCAAGAACCAGCATCAACTGCCAAGCCTGAGAGTGAGCTCTTTTGGACATTCCAGTCCAAGGCCCCAGAGGAAAGCAGTCTCACCAAACATAATGTGGAGAAGAGGAACTGCTCAGTCAGGTCTCTCATCCCACAGCATTACAAAAGGCAATAAATTGTTGTTTTAAGCCACTAAGTTGGGGAGCAGAAGAGATGTGATTTGTTACACAGCAATGAACTACTAAACACATCCTACTAGCATTGGAATGAAGCTGCTAAAACTACTCAGTGAAGAAAAAGAAAGTATTTTGTTCCATATTAAATCAAACTGATGTGCTTTTGTTACGTTTTTGCCATTGCACAACTGAAAGAAAACATTAATAGTACTCTGAAATTGAGGGGATGCTGATGATCAGATGACAAAAATCCTTCTGAATATCATCAAACTGCAGCACCCACTTCAGACAAAAGCTCTCTTACAGCCATCTGTTAATTTTATATGTCCACCCTTTATATATGGAACTTGAGAGGCATAATTATGCCAATGAAAGTAATTTATAAATTTCTACTTTCTATATTTTTATAAGATCCTAGTTTTTCATTGTCTCAATGATCATTGTTTAAACTTTACTTTAAAATATGTGTAATCTAACTCAATGTAGACTCCACAAAGTCAGACCTCTGGCCTCATTATTTGCATGACATTATTATAAGCCCAGGAAAAGTGAGCTGTACCCAGTTTATTATTTTATTTTATTTGTTCATGGGCCAAAATCCTGCCCTCTGTCTTTAATTAGGGCTGGGTATTGTTGGGAATTTGCTTCTCATAAAGTGCTTGGCAAAATAAAGGTTAGATATGTTACAGGGAGCGGGGGGGTGGGTGGGATGGGGGGGGAAGTTTTGTGTGAACATGATAATGAAGTATGCAAACTTGAGTGTCATTCATCATTGACAAGTTATTCACAAAGTGGCAAATTATATTCATAAATGAAAAACATAGACTGGCAATCAACTTAATTGTAACAACTGGATGATTTTTTTTTTTTTTAGGAACTTCAGTTACAATTACTTTTCCCTCAAAAAATTTACATTGAATAAAAATGATACCATAAAGCCTGAGAGTACAATAATTAATAGACCAGAAAAATCATGACTCCTTAGAGATTATCTATTAAAGATCTATAAATATTTTTATCACAAATGATCCATTTAAAATCAGGTTTTATTAAACAATTTCATAAAATGACTGTCTCTTCATTTAATTTACAATAAACTGCCTTGATAAAAATAGGGAATTACCTCTGACACTTTTATTTTGGTATAATGTAGAAATAGAAGATTCTCTGATTTATAGTGTGATGTTTAGCAAGGTTGATTAAATCTAGTGCTAATCTTTAACTAACACTATTTAAAATCCTTCACTCTTCATTCACAAAGAGCAAACCAAAATAGCAAACTAAAACATAAAATGATCAATGGTCAACTACAACAAAACAAACACAATAAAAAACATTTCCTTTGATTTTCTTTACTTATTCTGAGTTTTTTTTTTTGTTTTTTTTTGGAAGAATAGTTCATCTTTCAATCTTCAGAGACTAAAATCTACTACATAGTCCTTCACATGACTGAAGAAGGAGTAAACATCCCAAAACATTGTTTTTTGGTATAGTTCAATCTTTTTGGTGAGACAAATAGCACTAATGAGCTAAATTAAATTATCTGGAACATTTGTTTTTATGACTAATTATAGCATCCCCAATTTTTAAAACTATATTTTCTTCAATACTGGAATTCATGG
Organism: Murina feae; assembly: GCA_004026665.1. Lineage (NCBI taxonomy): Eukaryota > Metazoa > Chordata > Mammalia > Chiroptera > Vespertilionidae > Murina > Murina feae. The sequence goes on from PVJC01001769.1 coordinate 3,606, forward strand.
CCTGTGAATGTCATTTATTATGCTATTTCATATTGGAAACATAAAGTTTGTATGCAAGAAATCTAACATAAACAGCAAATATATTTCTTAACACAAATCATGTGTATATGAATGTCTATTTCATTATTCTTCTAATGGCACTTGAATATTTTATTTGACATGTTATTATATATGATATGTTTTAGAAATATGAATTGTATATTTTATTTCAACAAAATGAAATAATTTAGTTCTCTTCTTTGTGTATAGAAATTCTGCAATACTAGATATATTTTGACTCTTAATATTAAAAGATACACTATTTTTGTGCATATTAAACAAGATATCAGTTTTAATCTAAAATTACACAATTGTTTAGACTTTTTTAAAGCAGAAATTTTAAAACACCTACAGTAAACTACTATAGACCATAGAATAATTAATGTGTCACCAAACCACCTCAGTTTCTGGGGTGTGCATGAAAACAGTGTCTCTTACTTACTGCTTCATAATAGGCCACCACACAACTTAATAGCTCAAGATTCTCATTCTGGCTCACAATGTTTGGGCCTAATGTGTAAGCAAGCTCATCTCTGCTCCATGGCTCCACTGCCAGGACTGATTCTGCCTGAGGCTGAAGGAATCAGATGATTTCACTCATGTATCTGCCATGAGTGTTGTGTTGGCACAAAATGAGTGAGGCTGGCTGAGAGCGCTGAGTTACTCTTTTCCTTGGTGTTGGCTGGGCTTTCTCATTTGTCTGTGGCTTTGGTTCTTCTTCAGAGAACCTCTCTTCCACTTGCTTCCTTATCAGAACTTTCCCTCCCCTGGCTTCTTGCTACATCATGATATCCTAGATTTCTTTACATGTTGACTATGGTTCTGAGTAAAAGCAGAAGCAAAAGCCTCTTAATCTAAATATATATATATATATATATATATATATATATATATATATATATATATATATATACTGGTTTCAGAGAGAAAGGGAGAGGGAGAGAGATAGAAACATCAATGATGAAAGAGAATCATTGATCAATTGCCTACTGGGGATCAAGCCCATAACCCAGGTACATGCCCTTGACTGGAATTGAACCTGGGACCCTTCAGTCTGCAGGCCTACACTCTACCCACTGAGCCAAACCAGTTAGGGCAAGTCCCTTAAATTTTTGTCTCAGAAGTTCCAGAACATCAGTCCATGGATTGTATTCGTAAGAGTACCAAGGCCACATACAACAAAGGATGGGGAAAATGCCCTCCACCTTTTGATGGCTAAAAAGCTTTTTCAATTTTTTTTTTTTTTCACTTCAAACAAAATCCCTAAACCTATGAGTATGAATTAGCTAAATGTTTGCTATTTTGTTTTGTTTTATTGCTCTGCATGTAGACATGAATGTGGTAGAAAAAATTTTCCTTACATTACCATTTTTAAGCTTCTACTTCAAGCCTGTGGAGCAAAATAAAATGTTTAATTTTTAAAAATTAAGGTGGAGCTTTTGAAATATTTTTGCAATCTAATTAGAAAAATATATACAGTTGAAAATTCAGAAATATTCCAAAGCAATTGCTTATTTTGTTTTTATTTTTCCTGTTGCTAGTGAGAAGTATAGATTTTAGGAAATTTTTCCCCCTGCAACCTTATTTTAACCTTCTCACATTTGCTTCTGAATTCCTCTCTTTTTTTTTTTCCTAGCCATCTCCTTTTTTAGTTTAACTAAAATGAGTATTCTGAGATTTTATTAAAACTCAAAGTGTAAAGGCAACATAGTATTTATGTATGCATTATTTTATTTATTCATTTTATAAAAATGGATTGATCATGTGCTATGTCTCATGTACTGGAATTAATTCTTTAAAACACATTCTTTTACCCTAAATTATTTATACTGGGAAAGGTAAACAAGTGACCCCTTTAATGTGATACAACGCAATTACTGCAATCATTATCATCAAAATAAGTGTATTGAGAGAAAAAATAAAGGGACTCTAGCGCAAAGGTTTTGGCCAAACATCAGTGGAATCACTTGTCCCAGGCTGGAACTCACAGCAGAAGAGTTAACAGATATGCACCATGGGCTGTTCTCTCTTTTGGCTAATTCTGTTGGTTCTCAGAAAAGCAGACACAATTCTTTTCATATTCACTCAGGCTCTTTCTCAGGGCTTGCCCTGACTGCTTTTTCTATTTTATTCTTTGAGTAGCAAGATGGTGTGAGGAAAAATTCAAAGATTGATTGGACTCTAGATTACAGATAACGATGCAAAAGGTCTTTGTGTTCTTGGAGCCCCAGATCACAGGTCCGTCTGGGATTCTTGTGCCTTGGGAATGTGACCCCAGGAGGGGTACTGAGTGTGCTCTCAGGTAAATATAACAGTGGCTAATGTTATCGCTCTTCTCTCTTGTCTTTCTCCGCCCTTTTCTACATCGAATAAGCTTGTAGTTTTTAAATGATCATCATTCTTTGTACCAATTGCTTAGGCTAGGACGTCTAGGCACCTGTTGCCCCAAAGAAGAGGTGTTTTACATTAACAGAGCCTTGCCTGGTATTATTACTGCTATCTTTGCATTGGAACTTTAAAGCTAAACACTGATTTTCTTGAAATTACTTATTTTTCTGAAATTTCTGTAGCAATAACCCTACCTGATGAGTAATACACATTGAATTTCTTAGCATCTTAACAGAGAAAGGAGAGTGTTCTTGTCAAGACTGAGCAGGAGAGAGGCCAGGATGATGAAAGGATGGGTAGAAATTATTTGAAAAACCTTCTAAGTATTAGTCTGACCCAGATAGATTTCAGTGAAGAGTGAGTCTGAACACCACTATTTGACTATGCTGCAGGAAAGGACACAGAGTAAAGCATGGCCCAGGTAGCTTGGTGGTGCCATTCATCTAAGTGGACAGCAGGGATAAAAGAAGACTTGGGGAAAGATGATGAGCTAGGCCAGAACTCGAAGTGTAGTTTTAGGAAAAATAACAGTCTGAGTTTGAGATTGTTGTCATTCAGTATGTTACTGAGCCCTCAAACAAACACTGCAAAAGTTATGCATTAGAAAAAGTATAAGTCACTCAATATGCCTTCAAGAAACCCAATGCCAAATCTTATTTTTGGTACATCTGGGGCAAAATTGACCTCTAATGACAAATAATTCCCCATGAAAATTAGCAAGCAATGGAAATAGTAGGTAGTTTCCTTGTCTCAGTGCATGAGAGGTATCTCTGCAAGAAATTTTAAGTCAATTCTAAAAATATGAGGAGCCTAATCAGCATGGCTCAGTGGTTGAGTGTTGACCTATGAACCAGGAGGTCACTGTTGGATTCCCACTCAGGGCACATGTCCCAGTTGTGGGCTGGATCCCAGTGTGGGGCCTGCAGGAGGCAGCCGATCAACGTTTCCCATCATTTCTATCTCCCTCTTCCTCTCCCTTCCTCTCTGATATCAATAAAAATATAAATCAAAAATAAAAATATAAGTGTAAAAGAAAAATGTTTTCATTTCCTAAATAAATTACTAGCAGAAACTACTAGTAATCTTTCAAGATATTCTCTTTCCTTCTTCCATAGTAATATTTATGAAATTTCTTATTTTTAGCTCAGTACTCTGAAAAAAAAAAGTGTTTTCCTAGCTGTCAGCATCCCAGGCAATATGACTTAGTTCTAGCCTGTGAGATGTAAGGGAGATGTTTCTTGTTTCTTCTGGTACCTTCCTTAAAATATAGCTAAATATATACTTTGTCCCATCTTCATCATCCCTTCCTTCTTACAACCCGTTGGGATGTCAGCCTTTTAGAATTATGAGTTGACCTTGAGAAGGGAGAATGGACATGAGAGAATGGAAAAGAGAGAGGTTGACTGACATTCTAAGGACATTGTAGAATGAAGTTGCCATATAAGGTCTAGACAATCTACTCTGGACTCCTATGTGAGAGAGAAATGAGATTCTTTCTTAAGTAAGCTACTCTTTTTTGAATTTCTATTTCTCACACCCAAAACTAATCATAAGTGATATATTCAGTGGATATTTCTTTTTGCAAGATAAGTTGAACTTTGCATGGAAAAACTAATAGGAAATGCAGGTAGACATGAATTAAGCATTAGCAAACGATCTGACTACTGGATCTCAATTTCTCTTTAGAGAGAGATTCTGAGTTTGACATGAAGTCAATTTCTTTGGCGAATCATTGTATTCATTTTTGTTTATTTCCTTGGTATCATATTTCTATATTATGATGTATTTCTCTTTGTTGCTGATACAATATAGATTAGAACTGGGACCTTCATACTCTGCTATGATTTAATACCTTTGCTTACATAATCTTAAACCAAATCTTATTTAATATACTTAGCTAATTTTACAGATTAATCTTTTCACATTTCTCTCAAAGATTTCCACTTTCCATACATCTAAATGATCTACAACAATTACTAATTTAGCACTATAATAGTTTAGTTGTCTCCTTGAAAGCTTTAGTACTATAATGTGGTGAGCTTTGGTGTCTCATTGCCTTAGTTTCACCATTTACTAGCTACTAACCTTAGACAAATTACTTCTCCACTCTAAAATTCCCTTTTTTTTTTCTTAAATACAAAATGGGGTATTAATGGAAATACAATTAACTAATCGATGTAAACCAATTATCAGAGGCCCTGCCAGAATAAGTGCCTCATGTGCACTAATTGGAAATAATAATGGGTTTTATTTTCACTTGCAATTAAAAATAAATAAATATATACAATCTTCTGTCACTTATCTTTTTCAGATAACATTGTGTCCATTATTTTTTTTATTCAGCAAATAGTTCTGACTTATTTTTTCCCAGGTATTGGAAATACTGTGCAACAGACAAACTTGGCCCTCACCATCAGATGTCTTCCATTTGCCTATTACAAATAAAATTCACTGGCCAAATTAATCATGTGCTTTACTGATTAAAAGTTCCTTCAAGAGTGTTGTGGTTTTTTATATGTCTCTTTTCATATGTTGACACTGTCTCTTGGCAATTGTCTAGGTAAATAATGCATATTTGATTTGCTTTATTGCATTTTTCTAGGTGTGTGTGAGTGTGCCCAATAGTGCTTCAAAAATATTCATTTAATTAAAGATAATTATTTGGGTGATAACATATAAGAGAGGAAAGAAAAGCTGAAATAAGGGTATGAAACAGTAGTTTTTATATTTTTTCCCCAAAATTCAGATTCCAATGAAACCTTACATTGACTACTTAGTTTATTTATATTTCTGTTTCTCATTTAAGAAGTAGATTGTGAGAGCTTAGTTTTTTCTTACAGTTTGGATATTTTCAATGAAACATATTCAGAAATCTTTGCAGCTTCTCCTTGTGCTAAGAAAGGAATATGGGCCGTCAGGAAAAGGCTTAGCACACACTCAGGGCCTATGGCCTTCAGATCAGGCTTCTCCGGCATGGCAATGCTTCCATTTCCCCTCCCCCTGCCCTTACATAGCTCCCCATGTCTTTCATTACAACTCTCTCCTCAATGAAACATGGTCATTTTTTGTTGTCAAATCATTGCTGCTAACCTAGATCAAAAAAAGAAACGTCAATTTCCTCAGTTGATATAAAATGTGGGAAAAATAACATTCTTTTTGCTAGATGAACTTTATTTTAGTCCTATGTTTTTTCTCTCCCTCATCCAATGGAAGAAGTAAAATATGAAAAATTTCAGTCAGAAACTTGAAAATGGTATTAGTGCAGAGCTATTAACGAATCACAAAGGACATCACCAGATTTGCACCCCAAAAGTCTTTCCTACTTGAGATAAAAAAGACCATTTATTAAAAATCTGCAGCATATCACATTATGCAGGATAAATCAACATAATGTGATATGATCTGACATCAAGTTAAAAAAGTGCCTTTTCTGCTTCTGCTGAGACCATATGTTCAAATTATTAAAAATACCCACAAATGCCTTTTTTTTTTTAAACAAACCCAAACTTCTCTCATGTAAACCATTTTGACTTACATTACTGTCCGGGCAGATAGCAGCTTTTTCCTCTTGGGTAATTTATTATCATTTCTTTTACCAACAATGTCTTGGTTTTTTTTTTTTTTTTTTCAGGAGAGCTTTTATAAAAGAAATGATGTATGTACACACACATATGTTCACAAGAAGTAAGTGACTGTCAAAAAGCAAAGTGCTAATGGAAAGTGAATAAATAAAACTTATTTGTGAAATAGTTTATTTGTGATATCAGACACTCATAGCAAAAACTTCTGATATTCTTCCTTATTTCGGACTTCTAATGTCTAACAATAAGTCTTTGACTATCCTAATGTGATTGCCTGTTCATTGTCACTAATGTTGACCTGAATTCTGATTACTGAGCAATCTCTTAAAAACCTGCTCACTCATGGGTATACAGAAACTTAGCTCTCTATATATAAATGTAAAATTCCATCCCATTTATGGGAAAACAGCCAAGTTGGCAAGTTTAAAAACACACACACAAATGCTGGAACATCTTGACTGGGCTGATGACATGACAGCATTATAGTGTACTACCAGCTGGGAGCTGGCTGAGGTTCAGAAATGGACTCAAGATAGCAGAATGCACAAAGAGGCAGCCACTAGTGTGACTGCTTTGTTGAGACCAGCAGGAAGACAGACCATTTGCTACACCAGCTTTCTCTCCCTCTGCCCTTAGCTGATTTCTTGTCGGCAACGGAAAAACGTGACATAAGGGGATACAAACGCATGCGAAGTGATACTGCACAATCTGCTCAAGCTTCCAGCAAAGTCTCCAGGCCTGTTTCTCATCTTGCTCTGGATCCCCCCTGAGCTGATGCAAGCACAGAGTTCCTGTGGACTGGCTAGGGGGCTCCATGCTTCTAGCAGGTTAAAGCATGGCAGGTTGGAGGGGATCTGAGGGGCAGGATATGTGAACCTGTACAAGTTACTTGGTTTCTATGGTTTCCTTAAAATAAAGATCAATGAGCTGTCAGGTAAAACTCAAATAATAATAATAATAATAATAATAATAATAATAATAATATCAGAAACCTAACTCATTTATAATGATTTTGAAAGCTCACTTTTGCTGTTTTAATGTCTCTGCATTTCTGTTTGTTTGTTGTTGTTTTTTTCATCTTTGTTAAGCTGACCCAGAGAATGCTGAAAACGCAGGGACTGGCCATGCATGTTGTATTTTCAGTCCAACCAAGAAACATGATGCACTCAAAATCTTGCAAAATAGGTCTTTCTCCCAGACTTGCAGTTCAATTTTGCAAACACCAAAATTTCCATAGTTTTGATAAAGTTCAAGTAAGCATCCTCCAAACTTCAGGATTTATCTGGCCCAGTGTGAATGTTGCATTTTTTTTTTAATTCACCCAGCACTAATTACCTTACTATTTGAGATAGCAACCACTGATCTGTAATCTTTCCTGGATAAAAGTAATTTGAGGTTCCCATAAGAAATAGCTTTGTATTAATATCCTTGAGGATCTTGAAACATTGGGTATGGTTATGTCAGCACAACTGTGTATCCTCTTTGGGCAGAGAAATTAACTATCTGGCATTACTGATACAGCAGGGAAATTTCTAAGGTCTTTTGATGAGAGGAAAGTATAACTCTAATGAAAATTTAAGTTTTTTTTTTTTTTCTCTCTTTATCTTTCCCTTCTCAATTTGTATTGCAGCATCTCTGGCTATTAGGAAAGTGAAGGAAATAGTATACATTTCTTAATATCTACGTAAGACCTGAAATAGACCTGCAAACTTAAAATGTCTATAACCCTAAGCATAAAGAGAAACGAGCTACCTTCTAGCATTCCTTTAGAAATGCCAACTCTTTATCTAGAGTAATGATAAAGCTTGGGAAAGTTTATGCTTTAATTTTGTAGTTAAGCATTATTTTAAAAATATTCTTCTACTATGTAATCCTTCATGCATGGTGAGCCATGAAAAATGAAATGCTGAAAATCTCACAAGCACTTATTCAAATGTGTTTGGCATACAGTAGCCCGTTTTATTTTTTAAATGGTAATTAGGATGTATAAATTAAAATATGTAAGATAAAATACATTCTAATTGCCTTAGCTATGAAATGAAAGGCTGGCCTTTGCTGAAGTGTCCATAACTCCTCCAGAGATCCGTCCTGAGTAGCTGGATAAAACTGTCAACTCAGCTTGCACTCACTTCTCTTCTCACAAATTTTGTCTTTTTTTGTGAAATGATTTTTCTGGTGGAAATTCTCTGCCTTACTTGGCTTTTTTTCTCTATACCTTATGAATGTTGTTTTTTTCTCATTTGTATTCTGTTATATCTCTTCTTTGCTATCTCAGCCCCCAGCTAGATTTCACTAATCTGGTTTTAATCTCTTGATTCAAAATAGATCTCTATAATAATAATAGTCTAATCTAAAAAAAAAGAGTAATATGCAAATTGACCATCACTCTGAGACACCTAAGCCATGCCTCCAGCCAAGCCATGCCCCCCAGCCAATCACAGCAGCTGTATACAAATTAACTCAGCCAAGATGGAGGCTGGCAACCACAGAGCTAGAGCAAACAGGAGGCTTCTGTTGCAACTGCCTGCCTAGGCCGGCAGGCCTCTGCTCAAGGCAATAATGTTTCAATTATAGAAGCACGGAGCTGAAGCAAACAGGAGGCTTCCATTGCCTGCCTAGGCCTCCGCTCAAGATAACAAAGTTTCAATTATGGAAGATAAATAAACCCCAGAAACCTGATTCAAGCCAGCCTTGCTGGGATGTTGGGTCAATGGGAGCTGTGGGCAGCCTGAAAATCGCCCTCAGCCCCTCACCCAGGCTAGCCATACCCCAATGGGGTGAGGGTCTCCACTAGGGAGGCTTGGCCAGCCTGCAAACAGCCATAAGCCCCTCACCCAGGCTGGCCAGGTACACCAGCAGGTGGATATCCCCCAAGGGGTTCCAGACTGTGAGAGGGCACATGCCAGGCTGAGGGATCCCCCTGAGTGCACACATTTTTGTGCACCGGGCCCCTAGTCTATACTAATAAAAAGATAATATGATAATTAGACCATGAGATCTTCTGGGAGACAGCATGTCCTTTCAGACAGAGCCATGATGGTGGGGCTGAGGCAGAGGTGGTTAGGGGCAAGCAAGCCAAGGGGGGTGGGAGAGTTGGGGGCAAGCAGGCTGGTGGGGGGCAATAGGGGTCAAGCAAGACAGCAGTGGAGGCAGTTAGGGGCGAGCAGGCTGGTGGGGGACATTTGGGGGTTATAAGACCAGCAAGGGGGACAGTGGGGATGATCAGGCCAGCAAAGGAGGGGGCATTTTGGGGCAAGCAGGCTGGCAGGGGGGCAGTTGAGGGTGATCAGAAGAGGTTGCAGTTGGGGGCGATCAGGACAGCAGGCAGAGTGGTTAAGGGTTATCAAGCAGGCAGGCAAGTGAGCAGTTAGGAGGCAGTGGTGCCAGATTTTGAGAGGGACGTCTGACTGCTGGTTTAGTGGGATGGGATCTAAACCGACACTCAGACATCCCCTGAGGGGTCCCAAATTGTGAGAGGGTGCAGGCTGGGCTGAGGGACCCCCACCCCCACCCCATGCACGAATTTCTACATTGGGCCACTTGGAAGAAGAAGAAGAAGAAGAAGAAGAAGAAGAAGAAGAAGAAGAAGGAGGAGGAGGAGGAGAAGAAATAGAAGAGGAGAGTATCAAGCTATGATTTATTGATTGATTATTTATTATATGTGGTACTTGTGTTTGATGGATCACGTATGTGATCTCATTTATTTCTCATAATAATCCATAAGGCAGTCACTGTTATCTACATTTAAGAAATTAGTAAATTAAGTCTTTAAGAAATTAAGTATATTCAACAACATACCAGGGTTAGTGAATATTAAAACTAGAAATGAAACCTTGGTCTCTCTGACTTTGACACGTATTTATACTAATCAATATTTTTTTCTTATTAATGAATTTTTATCCTCAGTCTTAACAAATGCCATTAAGAAATGCCTGCCCATATTATAAATAAATTAATATCTTATACTACTTAAAAAAAAAATCCAACCAGCCCTGCACAGCAGACTTCATGTTTGTATCCTGTGATGATGCCAAATTTGTGTGTGAGATATAAACCCAACAGTAACAACAACCCATAAAACTCAGGTGCTTTTTTTAAAATCTTGTTTTCTTTATTTTTATGTAAGTCAGTGTAATTTCTATCATGATCTCCCATACTTCATGATACCTACTTAATTCTTTTTTTTCATAGTCTAACCAGTGACTTCTTAGTCGTTATATGCTTACAGAATATTCCCATATTTACTTAAATCTATCTCCAATGTGTCTTTTTCTTCCTCATGAAATTCTTAGATTGTATCATTTCAGAATTTGGATTGGATATAGGAGTATCATATTGGTCTTCCTGGGTCTCATTTCTCTTCTGACCTTCTCTTCCATTTAAAAATTATCTTCTCAGGCCATTTGTAGAATAATAAAATGGTTTCCTGGATGTCTGTAGGTCTAATTTGTCTTTACTTGGCTAAATCTGTCATAGTCAATCCACTGATATTTCAGCTATATTCTAATTCCATCTCTAGCAGGGAATGTACAGTGGTATCCTAGGACACATTCCCTTGTAACTTTACCAGTTCTCCAAGAAGTCTTGCTGGCATGCTTTCTCTATCAAGTGTCAACAGTATTCAACCTGAGAACCTAAGGAACTTTGGGGTGTGCTCACAAAATACTTCCTTGGGCCCTCTTGTTTTCCAGGTGGAGTAAGCTATTCTCCTTGAGAGTGAACTGAACTTTCTGACATATTAAAAAACAAAGGGAAGTTATAAAACTTTATAGTGAATACACATCTCATGTACCCCTCCTCTCCAAATAAAAGATGAATTAAGGTTAACAAACAAAGATAAGTCATCTGCATATTATGAATCATGATGAGAAGCACAACTCATCTCCCTGGTATTCTGAAAACCCACGAGAAACCATTAGGCAAATCCAAATCTGAAAACATTCTGCAAAATATCTGGCATTACTCTTCAAAATGGTCAAGGTCATAAAAACAGGAAAAACTACGAAAGTAATGCAACATGATAATTAAAGCAGTGGGTATCCTAGAACGAATCCTGGAAAAGGAAAAGGACATTCTTTAATAATAATAATAATAATAATAATAATAATAATAATAATAGAAATCCCTATAAAATCTATAGCTTAGTCACTGTATTATACGAATGTTACCTTCTTAGTTTTGACAAATACACCATTTTTTATAAATTAACATTAGGGAAAATTGGGTGAAGCACATACGAAAACTTTCTGTACTATCTCTGCAACACTTCTGTAAATCAAAAATTTTTACAAAATAAAAAGTCCAAAAAATTGGGCTTTGTACATGCCAGGTATATCAGATGACTTAATTGAGATGTAAGAAGGGGCAAAAAAGGTGAGCCATCCTTAGTTACAGTGAAATGATCACCTGGCACACACTATAAATATTTTGAAAAGAGTAGACACTTTTAAAGTAAAGTTTATATATCACACAGAGATACTGCGCATATGAGACTGCACTTAAGGAGTTGTCAGCGTTAACTATGAGTTATAGGTTTTTTTCTTACAAAAATAAGTATTCCAAAATTGCCAAATATTTTTTTACAATATGTACGAAAATTGTTGCTTTTCAAACAAACTGCTGCTTGGAGAGAACAATTTGAAAAGTGGCATTTGTAAATATATCTATCTTTTTTAAACTTTTTATTGATTAAGGTATTACAGATGTGTCTTTATCCACCCTTTGTCTCCTTACCCCCCCAGACTTGCCCTCACCCTCAACCCGCTGGTGTCTGTGTCCATTGGTTAGGCTTCTATGCGTGCATACAAGTCCTTTGGTTGATCTCTCCCCCTTGCCCTCACCCTTACCTACCTTCCCTCTAAGGTTCAAGCATCTGGTCGATGCTTCTCTGTCTCTGAATCTGTTTTTGTTCATCGGTTTATGTTGTTCATTATATTTCACAAATGAGTGAGATCATGTGATATTTATCTTTCTCTGACTAAGTTATTTCCCTTAGCATAACGCTCTCCACCTCCATCCATGCTGTTGCGAATGGTAGGAGTTCCTTCCTTTTTACTGTGACACAGTATTATATTGCATAGATGTACCAAAGTTTTTTAATCCACTCATCAGCTGTTGGGCACTTTGATTCCAAATCTTAGCTACGGTGAATTGTGCTGCTATGAACATAGGGATGCATATATCTTTTCTGAAAGGTGTTTCTGGTTTCTTGGGATATATTCCTAGAAGTGGGATCACTGAGTCAAATGGCAGTTCCATTTTTAGTTTTTTGAGGAAACTCCATACTGTTCTCCAAAGTGGTTGCACCAGTCTGCATTCCCACCAGCAGTGCATGAGGGTTCCTTTTTTTCTCCTCATCCTCACCAGCATTTGTTATTTATTGATTTGTTGATGATAGCCATTTTGGCAGGTGTGAGATGGTACCTCATTGTCATTTTTTATTTGCATCTCTCGGATGATTAGTGACTTTGAGCATGTTTTCATATATCTCTTTGGCCTTCCTTATGTCTTCTTTCAAAAAGTATATATTTAGATCCATTGCCCATTTTTTGATTGGGTTGTTTGTCTTCCTTTTGTTAAGTTGCATGAGTTCCCTGTAAATATTGGAGATTAAAACCTTATTGGAGATATCGTTGGCAAATATATTCTCCCATGCAGTGGGCTTTTGTAAATATATCTATCTTAAGATAAATTTGTTGCTGCAAAGTGTCAGCTGTAAAAATTCACATATCAGCATGCTTTAAAAGCTTAGAATTCTAATAGTCTCATCTGATTACAAATCTTCCAAATGAATTTCTATGACTGGCTTTGAGCTTATTTTATAAAATTATTAAAATACTACAGGCTTGGTACACAAAGATTTGTGCACTCAGGGGGTCCCTCATCCTGGCCTGTGCCCTCTCACAGTCTGGGACCCCTTGGGGGATGTTCACCTGCTGGCTTAGACCTGCTCCCTGGGGGATCGAGCCTAAAATGGCAAACATCCCTCTGGTAGCCTGGGAGCCCTCAGGGGATGTTCATTTGCCAGTGGGGAGCAGGCGTAAGCTGCAATCAGACATCCTTAGTGTTGCTGAGGAGATGGGAGAGGCTCCCATCACCACTGTTGTACTAGCAGCTGGCAGCCTGGCTTATGACTAAGCAGATGCCCCCCCCATGGGGGAGCGCATGGACCACCAGGAGGCAGCTTCTGCATTAAATGTCTGACCCCTGGTGGACAGTGTGTGTCATAGTGACCAGTCATTCCCAGTCATTCTGCTAGCAGGCTCAATTTGCATATTACCCTTTTATAATATAGGATAGAGGCCTGATGCATGGGAGGGGGCTGGCTGGTTGCTCTGAAGTGTATCCCAGATCAGGGTGGAGTTCCTGCTGGGGTGCCTGGCCAGCCTGGATGAGAGGCTGATAGCTGTTTTCAGGCTGGCCACACCCCCTTCAAGGAGGGGGTCTTGCTTGGGTGCCTGGCCAGCCTGGGTGAAGGGCTGATAGCTGTTTGCAGGCTGGCCAACCCCCCAGTGGGGACCCTCACCCCATGAAGGTGTAGCCAGCCTTGATGACTGGCTAATGACTGTTCGCAGGCTGGCCATAGCCCTTTCAGGGTTGGGTTCCTGGGCAGCCTGGGTGAGGGGCTTATGGCTGTTTGCAGGCTGGCCAAAGCCCCTAGCAGGAACCCTCACCCCCTGAGGATATGGCCAGCCTGGTGAGGGGCTTATGGCTGTTTGTAGGCTGGCCATCGCCCCTAGCGACCCAAGCTCCCAATAAGGCTGGCTAGAAGCAGGTATCTGGGATTTATTTATCTTCTATAATTAAAACTTTGTTGCCTTGAGCAGAAGCCACAGCCCACCAGGGCAGGCAGGAAGCTTGGCTTCCTCCATTGTCAGGGCAACCAAGCCTCCTGCTTGCTCCAGCTCCATGGCTGCTGCCTGCTATCTTGGTCGGGTTAATTTGCATATAATCACTCTGATTGGCTGGTGGCCATGGCTTTAGGTGTAGCAGAGTGATACCAATTTGCATGTTTCTTTTTTATTAGTGTAGATAACACTTTCCTATGCAAAAGAAAAAAAATAGATTGATGAATGTTAGAGAAGCTCAAAACCTAGTGGCAAATTAAAATATATATATTTTTTCTTTATTAGAGAATAGAATTGAAACATTAGTCAAGATTTAGTAAATGCAGGCAATGTGTACCTTGTTTCCCTGATAGTAAGACATCCCCCGAAAATAAGACCTACTTACAGTTTTGCCTCTCACTGAAATATAAGGCATTCTCCTGAAAATAAGACTTCCCTGAAAATAAGACCTCTCCGATAATAAGGCCTCCCCAATAGTAAGGCCCCCTGAAGCTACTGTAACTCTGGACTCTGGGCTGTAGCAGCGTGCACTGCCATGCAGCTCACTGTTAGCCGCAGTATATCCTGAGCAGACAGGAAGTGTGAGGTCTCTTAATCAGAGAGCCTGTGCCGCCACCAGGACAAGCTGCCGCCTGCTGCCCGCTCTGCCCTGATGAAATCTGGCTGACTCACAATTACACAGTGAGTCGTGCGGAGCAGGAGTCAGGCACATTGTGTGGACACACAGGTAATAAATTTCCTTTTTTTTTGTTCAACAATAAATGTGTACCATATTCTTTTTCATGGAAAAATAAGACATTCCCTGAAACTAAGACCTAGTGCATCTTTGGGAGAAAAAATTAATATAAGACACTGTCTTATTTTTGGGGAAACAGGGTAGTTCTTCTCTTGGATCAATGTCTTTTAACACTTGACTGTTCCAATAATGACAGTCATTAAACCAATAAACAGCATCTCAATGAAAAGTACTTAGAAACAGAACTGTAAACCATTTTCTGGCATAAATCAAGGTACTCATGATGCATATGTAATCATATTGAAAGCACCAATAAATCTAATAAAATATTTGACAGTTTTTATCTTCACTGATAAATAGAATGTTTCAGAAAATGAATTTTATATATCTCATCCATTTGACTATCATGTTTTTGTGTACATTACATAACACAAATATATAATAATTATAATATACTTTGTGAAGATTTCATAAACACATAACTCTTCACATAAAGTATAATTACCCTTTATTTAATGCAAAACTTATTTCTCAAAAACACACACACACAAAATACAAACACTTTGAAAGAACTGCCTCTTATGAGCAATTGTTCTCCACTCTGAGCTATCATCCAGATCTCTCTAATGTGCTTCATATCAAGTGGAACCTGGGTGGTGATAGATTTATCTTAATAGTCTTCCAACTCTGTAATTTCTTGATAGAGAACAGGAAAAGCAAACTGGTTTTAGGCAGGTTATATATACCTTCAAACTGTTCTGGCTTACATCAACTCTTAAATTCACAGGTATGATTTGGGAGTTATTATTCATTTTCTCTTACCTTGATGCTTTTTTTTCCCCCCGTGGGGAAAATAGCACCTCTGTATCTTCACTTTAAATGGAGTTGTCCTCAGAAATAAGAGAATTTACAATCAGTGTAAATGTCTCAATTCATTTACACACAGCTCAGAGAGGAAATAATGACTCTAACATTATTTAAGGAGCAAAATCGGTCATGAGGCAGGTCCATCCTACGTAATTCAGAAGGAGATGTTTTCCGGAATTTACAAGGTAACCTAGGCTAAGCCCAGGACAAGAAGGCAACGAGCAGTTAGGCATCAGGGTATTGCATCCTGGAGCGGGCGTACTATGTTACAAAAGAAAATCATCATGCAAACTGCACGTGTCATTGTGGCACAGATTTTAAAGAATGAACCCTCAGGCCCTGAAAAAAATTAATGAGTTCTGCCTCTCCTTTCCGTGACCTTTCCGTTGGGTTTTCCTGGGAATTTGTTTTCTTTGTTTCAGTCTGAGCTGTTCTGTGAAGAGTCTCAGCGGGACAGTGAATCTGCAAAAGTGCTCTCATGGCACACATTTTGCAGTTGACCACTGAGTTGCTGGCTTGTGATACTTGAAGGTCTTGACCTAGGCAAGTTCGTGTAGAAGTCAAATATCCTCTCACTAAATCCAAGCTAGGGTTCCTCTTTCTAGGGTTTTCCTCTTTGAAAATTTCTTGTCTTTCTTTATTCGCCTGCACAGAGCCTATTTATCACCTCATTGTCACTCTTTTTCTGTTTTTGTTTTTTTCATCTTTCAAACCATACTTTCGTTAACAGATCAGATGAATTCACTCAATATGTCACAAGAGAATGGAAAATAGGGCAGGAACAGTGAACATGAGATCAGATAACCGGTCTAAAAATCTGACATTGCCACTGTCATGAGCTTTAGATCAAATCAATTGCGTCTCGAGCCTCAGTTTCTTACTGCATGACATAGGGCTAATGGCCTCTGCCTCGATTCTCACAGAAGTTTGTATACATTGTGTTCCTGCATCCCTTCCATGTTGTTCCCTCTCCCCACTCAGCAGTCAGTGAGATTTGAGTGGGATCCAGATCCAGAGTGAGTCCCTGCTGGGTCTAAATTTACCAGCTAATTTCATCCCATCTGCTATGAAGGCTGGCTCCTGGCTAGATAGTAATTCAGGGTTATGTGAAGAGGCCAATTCTTTCCACTGCAATTGGTTGAGGGGTGGGTTTGAAAACTCAATTTGTCCAACCAGCATAAAAAGATGTTTGACTTCTTTTCCTTTCTTTAAATTGTATGTTATGTGGCTCTTAAATCTGGTCAGATATGAAGATTACTCAGGGGTTTGGAATTAATTATGGTAATATTCAAATCATCTAATATTCCTTAAACAATGGCCTTTGTAGCATTTACTCTGCAACACCCTTAAAGCTGTTAGGAATTTCTGTTCATTCAGTCTGAGCCCAACCCCCTAGGCAATCACAGGGCTTGCAAAAATATATTTTCTGCTTGTTCATCTATTTCTTACCAAACGATTCTGTTTTAGTTGACTTAGCTTAAAAACAATTCTATTTTTTTAAGAATTCAGAAACTAAAAAATGAGAATATGAATTAGAAATAGTGAAGGAAGAGAGGATAGCAAAGTTAGAAATGTAGACTTGAGATAAGAGAAAGGGTAATTAAAATATACTCTGCATCTATACACATATGCAAAGAGTGGATGATGCATTTTTATAAGCCAGAATAATAAATTTGTTTTACATAAAATTTGAACTCTTATAATTTGGAGATATTTACCTAATATGCTAATTAGACCAGACTGGTGCCCAGGTACCTGCCGGTAGCCAGAGGGAAACCCAGAGCCCAAGTCCTGGGTACCAGAGGGAAGCTGGTGCTGGCAGCCGGGAGAAGGAAGGCCCTCTTTTGCACAAATTTCATGCATCAGGTCTCTAATATCTACTCAAATAAAAGAGTAATATGGAAATTAACTGACTCTCTGAGATGCCTAAGCCATGCCCACCAGCCAAGCCATGCCCACCAGCCAATCAGAGTGGCTGTATATAAATTAACCCAGCCAAGGTGGAGGCCAGCAACCACGGAGCAAGCAGGGAGGGTGCAGCGCGAACAACGGTGGGGGTGTGGCAGGCGGTGGCAGGTGCGGCCCGTTGGGGTGCGGTGCAATCTGGAAAAGGTCCCTGAGACCCTGGAGTTCTTCGAGCTGCTGGGGCCAGACTACTGGGCTGGCTCTGAGGCGGGCGTCTTGCTCCCTATGGAGCCTCTGGATAGGTTCCCTGTCCATGGCCCTGTGGGGGGCCCAAGCTGGAGCCCAGGTTCTTTGAGCTGCAGCAGCGATGGGGAGAAGCCTACCATACCCTGGGCCCTGGAGTGCCCCGGGCTGTCCTGCAACCAAGAAGCCATCCCTGGTGGCCCCCCGCAGTGGCTCAACCTTGACCGAGCCCTTGCACCTCCTGTACCCCGCCATGGTGAACTCTCCCAGCGGGGACGACAGGCCGGGCCCCTTGGCCTCTTTCGGCCCCTTCTTCTTAGACTGCTTCCTGCCCCCGCCGCCGCCCTGCCAGGTATCCTATGATCTGTGCGCAGGCTATGGACACACCACTTACTGCAGCCTCTGGAGATCCCACAGGGTTTGGGAAGGGGACCCAGGGGAGGAGGGAGAGCCTCAGGACTGATGCAACGTATCCTCTCTCCCCAGACGAAAGGACAATGGGAAAATGCATGTGGAAATGAAATGCATGGGGTGAGGGTTCCCACTAGGGGCCTTGGCCAGCCTGCAAACAGCCATCAGACCCTCACCCAGGCTGATCAGGCACACCAGCAGGTGGACATCCCCCGAGGGGTCCCAGACTGTGAGAGGACACAGGCCGGGCTGAGGGACCTCCCCCCACAGTACACAAATTTTTGTGCACTGGGCCCCTAGTATATATATAAAACCTCAAGTAGTTTACATGGATGTAAGTTTTCAAGCAATAAGAATATGCTGCATAGTGAAATCAGTTATTAAAATAACACTACCCTGAGATGAAAATGAGTCAATTAATTAGAGCAATAACTTAATTCAATAATTTTAGAAATAGTCCAACCAGTGTGGTTCAGTGATTGGGTGTTTACCCAGGAACCAGGTGGTCACAGTTCAATTCCCGGTCAGGATACATGCACAAGTTGTGGGTTCGATTCCCAGTAGGGAATATGCAGGAGGTAGTTGATCAATGCTTTCTCTTACCATTGATGTTACAATATCTCTCTTTCCCTTTCTTTCTCTGAAATCAACAGAAACATTTTTTAAAATAATAATATTAGAAACAAAGCTTTTTATTATCTGTAATAATAAAAATGTAATATGCTAATTAGACTGGACTGCCAAATAACCTATTGGATGACCTTCCAGATGTAGCCGGGGCTGCAAGGGCCTAGCTTTCATGAATTTTGTGCATCAGGCCTCTAGTCCTACATAGTAAAAGCCTAATATGCTATGTGTCTGATCGTCTGGTCGTTTGTTCAACCAATCAAAGCATAATATGCTAATGATATGCTAAGGCAGCTCAACCACTTGCTAATGATATGCTAAGGCAGCATCAACCTGTGAATCAGGCGTTCACAGCTTAATTCCCAGTCAGGGCAAATGCCTCGTTGAGGGCTCAATCTCCAGTAAGAGGCGGACGGTCAATGATCTCTCTCATCATTGATGTTTCTATTTCTCTCTTCTTCTCCCTTCCTCTCTGAAATCAGTAAAAAAAATATAGCCTAATGGTGAAGACAGTAGAGAGTGGCGGTGGCACCTAAGATTAACTAGAAAGACATGCAATGCATCATTTTAAAAACAGTACACCTGACACAAAACATATCTTCAGACTTCAAAGGGGCAGTTCTAAGTTGTAACCTTTGATATATCTTTATGTCATTTAAACTATCTCCTATTGTCATCTCACTTGGACTTTAGATTATGCTTGTCAGTGAGTTCAAGTTCATATGTCTTAGAAAACATATGGAGCATAGTAACCAAGCAAAAGTCAGATATGACTCAAATAAAGCTTATTATTAGCTTTTAATTTTTATTAGTTTCTTGGTGATATTTCTTTTCAAATACGGTTGATGGTTATATTGATATTCAAATTAGAAATTAGTGTTGAGCTTCTGACAAAATTGATTCAAAAATCAATTAGAATTTCACATTTAAGTTTAGTTTATAAATGTTTTGTGTCAAATGTCTAAACTTGTGCTGAGTCAAGTTATAAGAAATGGAGAACCTATGAATTTAATTAAATCTAATTTGATGCTGACAAAACATATTTTGTGTCAGTGCCATGTTAACTGTCTACTTGAAATCTCTTAAAATTTTACAGACATCTCAAAATTTATTACTTCCTCAAACTCAAAGTCAAGTCTTCCTTAATTCAGTAAAAGGCACCCCACACATTGGTGAAAAATTAGTTATTGGTGATTTCTCTTCTTCTTTAACTCACCATAACTAATCATAAAGTATTGTTATAGAAGAACAAAGAAATGCCAAGCAGGCCTCACACAGAAACTGGAAGGAGTCCTTTATTAGCATTAGGCCTAGTGGACACTGGGAAAGATTTTCCAAATCAGCGTGCCTTGACACACAGGTACTTTGCCTTTATAACCTTCTGCCCCACCCCACCCCACCCTCTTTCGAGGCCCTGGAGGAAGGCCACCCCCCAGGATGGTTTTGAGCTAGCTGGTGCCAGCAGAACAGCCCTCTGCCCTCCTGCAGGGCAGGGCTTTGTTCGGTTTTATGGCCTGACTTCCTTGCAAGACCAGCTTCCTCCTCAGTATGGCCTGTTGCTAGCACCTTAAATATAGCACGGTGCTCTTTCTCAAATTCTACCATCCTTGTTCTGGTCATAATCATCTCTCACTTTGAATTGTACAAAACCATCTTCATTGCATTTCTGTTCCATTCTTGAGCTTTTCCCTCCCTTCTCCAAATCCCACAAAGGTTTTCTTCTTAACTACTAATCAAACAGTCACCACCTCACTTAAAACCCTTTAATGCTTCTTCATTAAGTGCACTTCTACTTGAGGGCTTTGGTGTCTGATGTTCCCTCTGCCTGGGACATCTTCCTTCTCTCGATGTCCTCTTGGTGTCCTATCTCATTGTGCTCAGGTATTACTCAGGCCCCTTCCTCAGTGAGATTTTCTATGACAGCCTACCTAAATACATGGCTTCCCTACATCTCCTAACTTCTGGATTTCCTCAGCGCCTCTATGTATCATACTATATTTATATCTTTTACTTATTTATTTGATTTCTTCTTTGTCTCCTCCTCCAGAGTATAAGCTTAATGATGGTAAAGGTTTAGTCTAGGTTTCTGGTTTCTCCCTGCTAGAATATCTTGCTTTCATTCTTGTTATGGTAATCCTATCTCTTTCCATAACACTCAGTTTAAATATAATATATCCTGGGAGAATAAGTCTTTTTCTTGACCACTCCACCTAAAGTCAGTTAACGTTAATGTCTTATCTTCTTAGTCATTTAAAAAAACTATAATAGTATAACCTAAAATCTTTTCTCATGGCTAGATCCCCCATAAATTAGCTAAATATTTTTCAAGTGACTAACTGAATAAGTTAATGAAGGAATAGATAATGTTTAGAATAGAAATCATAACTAACTAAAGATAGGTTTAGTGAAAAATTATATATAAATAAATTTTCTATAATGTATACATGTTAAAATCCACTTATTGATTTAATTTTTCCAGTAACATTACATTATTTTTAACAATAAACTTTACACACAAAGATCCCGTGTTGTGATACTTGGAATATCTCTCAAAATTAAGTTCCCATTCTAATTCTTATTAGCTATGCAGCCATGGACCAGTCACTGAACATTAATTTCTTTACTAATGTAGCCAAGATAATTATATCTTCATTATAAGTTAAAATGTGGTACCATTCAATTAATGGTTTTGTTTTTGTTGTTAATAGTGTAAAAGAAAGTGCTCATAGAGGCAGTGAAAGCTCTTTTGAATAAGAAATAAAATACACACAGCACTAAGCACCCTGGGGGTAGATAAGTTATAAAGATTAGGGTTTGCATAATTGGGGTAACTCTTAGCTTGCGTTAACCTTATGAAGGGCAGACATTTTTCATAGGTGTTGAGAATAATGTTAAAGAACACCAAAACCTAAGCCCTAACAATCATGAAAGTTAGCATGGATTATTAAGCTAATTAAAACACTGGGGCTCTGGAGACCTGAATTTTAATACACATTTTGCCACTAACTTATAATGTAACCTTAGGCAAGAGAGCAAGTCCCTTTATTCTTTGCTTTCTTCATCTGTGAAGTGAGCACTACCTTTCAGAGGTGGTTGTTCTGCATAGCAATGAACTGATGTAAAGTACAATGTGAGAATGGCATCCGTATGATAATCATAAAAAAGTAAACTGAAGGAGATGTAGCATAGTTAAAAGAAGCCTGCAGATAGGCTACATCTCATATCTTTAATTAGTTTATTGTTCACAAAGGGAGTGTATCTCTTTTTGCTGTTTCTATGTAGGTTTCATCTCCCCACCATCACTGCCACCACTCCCCTTGCAAATACCATTCAATAGTAAAAGATAAAATTTGGAGAACAACATAAAGCCTAGAATATTTATGGCCAGCAAATGTTAGTTAAGATCATGCCTTCACCTAATTTACTTTAAAAGGTGAGGAACACAGGCTTACTTCCACCAGAGCATTCATATGCGTTGCTCTTTAATTAAAGCTCTGATGTTAGCCCACTGTTACTCTTGACTGAGACCCCAAGAAGCATAACTAGGAAGTAAGATTATGGTACTAGATGATGAATGAGTGTAGCACTCCCCTTCCTCAGTGCTGTACCAGAATATAAAATGGATGGATGTCATCATGGTGTGAAATATGGGCTTGGGTTTAAGATAAATTAGTCTACTTGTGGCACATTGAAAATTTCTTTACAAAATTAATTTATTTTACCTGCCGAATTACTGTACATTTGTTAATTTTTCAGGTTATTCATTTTATTAAGAGAAATTTTCTGTAGAATAGTAAGGTGATTTTTTATTGCTATTTTTTATTTGGTCACATTATAACTTTAAATTCTGCTTTGAAATCTTGCAAATTTTCTATCAACATGAAGCAATAATTACAGAAATTCAGAAAGTTCTTATTCATTTGTATTTAAACACCTTAAGCAAAAAAATTATTTTCACTCTTTAGAAAACCATCTAGGTTAATGTCTATGAAGCTCGAACTATATTCAAGAATGACTCATACCTTTCAAAAGAACTAAATTTATTTTTTCTATTAATTCACACTTAGATGGTTTATTGTAACACAGTCATAGATTACTGTGTATATTCTTTTATAGTATATTAGTGACCTGGTGCACAAAATTTGTGCACGGAGGGTGGGGGTGTTCCTTAGCCTGGCCTGCACTCTCTCCAATCTAGGACCCCTCGAAGGATGTCCTACTGCTGATTAACAGAGATAGGGCCTAAACTAGCAGTCAGACATCCCTCTCACAATCCAGGACTGCTGGATCCTAACCACTCTCCTGGCCAGCCTGAGTGAGGAGCTGATGGCTGTTTTCAGGCTGGTATGTCCCCCAGCGGGGACTGTTACTCCATGGGGGCATGGCCAGCCTGAGTGAGGGGCTGAGGGTCATTTTCAGGCTGGTCACAGCCCCTTTAGGATGGGGGGTTCCATTGGGGTGCCTGTCTAGCCTGGGTGAGGGGCTGAAGGCTATTTGCAGGCTGACCAAGCTCCCCAGTGACCCAACTCCCAAGCCCTCCTTTTTTTCTTTTTTTTTTTTCATCACACCTGTGAGTGGAGGCCAGCCCCTGGAAGCAGGTATCTGGGATTTATTTGTCTTCTATAATTGAAACTTTATAGCCTTGAACGGAGGCCTAGGGCCTGCATCTGTGGGAAGGTTGGCTTCCTCAATCATCAGGGCAACTCAAGTTTCCTGCTCGCTCCAGCTTCGTGGTCCCCAGCTGCCATCTTGGTTGGGTTAATTTGCATACTCACTCTGATTGGCTGGTGGGTGTGGCTTGTGGGCATAGCGGAGGTATGGTCAATTTGCATGTTTCTCTTTTATTAGATAGGACGACCTCCCTTGAAAGCCTTACACATAGAGAAAATGAAAGTAGGGCATACAAAACTTATGGAACATTAAATGAGAATGTTTGATAGCCATTCTTTGATATCTCCATTACACCAAATTGTTGCAAAAATAAAAGTAAACCATATTGTTTAGTGCAATGTAAGGGACTTTTTGACATAAAACAAACAAAAAGCCACAAAGAAAAGATAGAAAAAGAGCAGTAGCCCAGCTTTTTCTGAAACAGATTACATTTCTCTGTATCAACCACAAATACAAATTCTGTTAGTAATAAGTGATCATAAGTGAATCATGTTTATTTTGAAGTAAAGGGCGACATTGTTAATAATATCACATATTTCTGAAGGCATAACATGAACCCATCACAGTTCTGAATATTTCCTGCACTTTCTCAGAAAAGACATCCTCAAGTACTTACCTCTCCCTCTAATGTTATTTGTTTTATAGTGCTAGCAGAGCTCTTAAAACTATTAGGCATTCTGGAAAGAAGCATGAATACATTAAACCTCTTATTAAGGTATTCCAAATTATTGATTTCATTTGCTCTTTCAATAAACTAATTCATAAGTTGATGTTGACTTTACTTGACCTTCATGCAAGGGTTGTGCTCTGAGTATGGAATGTGGGATGACTGTCTCTGTATATGTTTTGTTTGAAAATATAGTCCAATAACATTGATTTACAGTGATGCCTAATCACAAAACCCTTATGACTACAACATTTGAAATGAATAGGACAGTGACAGTACATCATCCTGGGCAAGGGAGCAGCTCAGTAAGATGAATCATAGGCATGCATAACGGGTGTCACTTAACACACATCTATATTAAGGAATGCAGATTACATTTCAGGATTATTCAGGAGGCAAACATTGCATTTCAACTTTACAGGGCATACCTACTCAACAAAGAAGATGTGTAGCAAAGGCTTTAAACATAAAAATAGTCATTGAGTTTAACCCTGGATAAATGATAATAAGAACACATTATGGTTCTGTTATTACTCTAATGTTGCTTTAAACTATGTGCCCCAAAGATGTCCGCTTTGAAAAATGTCTCTTATTTAGATGAAAGGAAAATTGATCATTTTGAAATGAAATTAGATATAACCTTATACATGTTAGAATCACTATCTGTAGGTATTTTTTTTCTCAGCTATTCCACAAGTCATTAACCATGTAAAAGACTTACCAAAAAATTTTTTGTCATCTACATTTACAGTAACTAGTTATAATAAAGAGATACTGCATTTTCTATCAGGTTTTCAGATAATACAGACTCTCTTCTTGTTGCATACTTTTATCCTTAGAATTTTATAGACTTAAAAAAGCTTTACCTCAGGGCAAGTTAAATCAGCTCTGACATTTTTTAAAAAAAAGCACATTAGTTAAACGTAGTTATTTTAGTTTGACTATAGGTTTTGGTTTGGGTTTTACTTTCTATGTGAGAAGTACAATAAAAGAGATGATTATAAATACAAATGAGCACGGAATAAAATTTCAAGTAAGCAAAATAATGAGATGCATGTCATCGTAGCTATAGTTCTCTCACTGATCTCTTACAGAGTTTTACTTTAGGCTCAGGCACATGAACAGGCTTTCAACTTAAGCTGTTCCTAATAAGAGGAACTTCTGTATGTGCCAGCTCAGTGGTCAGTGGTTCAATCAACAATTATTAATTTTTCAATGAGGCTATATTAGTGAAGAGACAGGAACTGATCTCCAGGAACTCAGTGTCCCATGGAAGATACAAGTGTGAAAACAAAATATTGTGGACAGTGTTATAAAAGAGCTATGTACAGGTTGATAAGAGAGCATAAAGGAAGAAACATAAAACTGCTTGAAGATTTCACTTAAATCTGCTTAAAGATAGCACTGACAAAAGTTTAGTAAGTACTGATATCCTTGGGAATGAGGACATGAACAACAGTATGAAGGATAGCACTCGTATAAATCATTAGTCAGAATTCAATACCCAGTGATGCTCATTTTCTACTATAAATGTGCAGGTGCATTTGTGATATCATTTTGGATCTCATCTCAAGATTTGGGTTTTCAACTGACAAAATTAAATCTGTGAATATATGCATTGAATAAGGAAAAAATAATAAGCCTTATAAACAAACATAAGATTGTCATAACAATTTGTTTGAAATAAGATAATGGCTCATTTTCTACAACTATTTTCATAATCAATACAGATAAATTACAAAAGATATATTAACCTAGGGACTTAAAAATAGTTGTGTTGTAAATTTAGCCATTGCACATTTAATTTTACTCAATTCATTTTTACTAGTATTGCCTGATTTGATCTCAAATTGGAATCACTCTGCCAGCAGCTATTAAAGAATAAAATTTAATACTCTATCTATCTATCTATCTATCTATCTATCTATCTATCTATCTCCTGTAAAAATATTGTTATGTACATGTAGTAATATAAATGAGAATAATTGAAGACACAATAAATTCACAAAAACAATAAAATAAAAATTTAGAAATTACTACATGCATTATTGAGAAATACAAAAAAAATATTTTAAAAATCCAACCTTATTGAATTTTATCACCACAAAGACTTTTCTGAATATAACCCTGTTAAGATCTGCTGTGTTTTTAACATGTTAGTCACTCAGATTGCCTTACAGAGTTTATACCATTTGATGAAAATAAACCCCCACTATATTAGTTATTTTATTACTAGAGGCTTAGTGCACAAAATTCCTGCACTGGGGTCGGAGGGGAGGGTGTCCATCAGCCCAGCCTGCACCCTCTCCAATCTGGGATCCTACTCGCATTCCAGAACTGCTGGCTCCCAACTGCTTACCCGCCTGCCTGCCTGATTGCTCCTAACTTCTTCTGCCTGCCAGCCTAATGACCCCCTAACCACTCACCTGCCAGCCTGATTGATGCCTAACTGTTCCACTGTCAATCTAGTCCCCCCCAAGGGCCCTCCTCTGCAGGCTTGATTGCCCCTAATGGTCCTCCTCTGCTGGCCTGGTCACCCCTAACTGCCCCACCCTACTGGCCTGATTGCCCACAACTGCCTTCCGCTGCAGGCTATCTTGTGGTGGCCATCTTTGACCACATGGGAGTGGCCATCTTGACTGTTGAAGTGATCATCAATTTGCATACTGGTCGTGACTAATTAGCCTATCAGGGATAATTAACACATCACTTTTATTATTGTGTTGGAGTGATGGTCAATTTGCATACTGGTCATGACTAATTAGCATATCCAGTCGTGACAGGGAGGGCATCGTGACCAATTTGCATATTATCTTTTCATGAGTATAGATTCTGATTTTACAGATGAGAAAACTGAGGCTCTTAAAAGTAAAATTACTTATTCAGTGTATTAAAATCAAAAAGTAGAACAATCAATATATAAACCCAAATCTCTGGTATTTAGAGGTTGCACTGGAAATCCCAGAGCTATAATACATACTATTATTTCATAGTCAAAGGAATGCCATTTTCCAACTATATGCCAAGCTTTAGACATATGCTAATTCCACATTCGTAAACTTAATAATAAAATCCTACATATTAGCAATCCTAGAGCCAGATTTTTTTTAATCGTTAAGCTAGGTTACCTTTTAACGTAAGCCCTACAAAATTTTTATGTAATCCAAGTCCAGATTCTGCTTTAATCAATGAGATCATACATGATCAGGCAGGTTGATAGTGAATCAAGCTAATTATTCATTTAGAAAGTAATTATGTAAATAATTACTAATCTATTCAGTCATTTAGTGTTATAATTATGAAGAACACAATGCATCATAGTCAATCTTTTGCTATAATTAAAAGTGAGTAGAGTAAAATAAAAAGTGATTCCTATATAGTGATTGCTAATATGTAAAATAAATGTGTAAAAAAGACTACAGAGAAAGTAACCAAAATTAATACCACAACAATGAAAATATTGCTGATTTTTTAAATTTTCTGTAAGTTGATCACATTTTAAAAGTTAAAAAAAGTAAGTAGAAGAATATTTAAGTAAAAGTAAAAGCATAGCAAAAATGTAAATATCATATATTATGAGCTGATATTCTGCCTACAGTATATAATACATTTTTTTAATCAAGAGTTTGAAAATAGTTTTATAACTCAGGTATAAATTTATGCATAAAGGCCTCATCTCTGTAAGTCCAATTCTTCAAACATTGGGTTTCAAAATTCTTATATGTTTTGTTTTGCATTTCTGAAATAATACTTTTTAAATAATTATGATTAACAGTGTTGTTCTAAGGTATTCTTGAACCACTATCCAATCTATAGAGTAAAGTATAATCTTTATGAGTTAATATCCTATATAATAAAAGGCTAATATCCAAATCAACCAAATGGCGGAACGACTATTCTCTATGATGCACACTGACCACCATGGGGCAGATGCTCAGTGCAGAAGCTGCCCCCTGGTGGTCAGTGTGCTCCCACAGGGAGAGCACCACTCAGCCAGAAACCAGACTCACGGCTGATGTGTGCAGTGGTGGTGGGAGGAGCCTCTCTTGCCGCTGCAACAGTGCTAAGGATGTCCAACTGCTGGTTTAGGTCTTCAGTCAGACATTCCCTGAGGGCTCCTGGACTTCGAGAGGGCACAGGCTGAGTTGAGGAACTGCTCCACCCCAAGTGCACAAATTTTGTGCACCGAGCCTCTAGTGTATTAATCAACATATATACATTTGTCTATATATGTATATAATAAAATCAAGTGTATATATGACAACCTGTGTTTATACTTGAAACTATTTGAACTATAATTCAAGTCTTCAAGTTTTCTCTAAATATTTTGCTTAACATTAGTAACTGATTGCATTGGATACCTGTTCCTGCATATTTATCAATTACTCAGTAGAATTCACATACCTGATGCCTTGAGAAAAATATCAGCTACTTCAGGAATAAATAGAGGAAATAAAGGGAAATCTATGTATGTTCTGAACAAGGTATTATATTTTACAATACTTTTCTCACAAATAAAACTTTCTGTAAAGAAATAAAAGGTAGTAAAAAATAATATTACAGATAACCTTAAAGACTTCTGTTATTAATCTTTTATTTTACATTGCTTATCCAACTGCAACATATTCATGTGTTTAAATCATGCTTATCTTTCATTACATGTGGTCAGAAGATCATCCAAAGCTTGTTCTCAGGTCTCTTTTCAATCTCATTTCAGACACAGCCAAAGAAATTCTAACAGGTCAATTCATTCAATATGTATATATGCCCTCTATATACTTACCACACTTAACATAAACTCCTTTGAAAATAAAGAAGAAAATTGGCAATATTTATGGTATATCCTTCACCAATATTTATTCTAAAGCAAACAGCTTAAATATGATAAACAATATTATATATATATCTAATTATGTGCATTATAGTATATTCTATGTATCATATGATATCATATATCAAAATTTATATTATAAACATCTAGTGTTCATAATTTTGAAGGAAAGCCTTGTTATATTTTATTTTATGTTTTCAAATTTTTAAGTTATCTCCGTTTTCATTTATTGTTGGCTTCTTGAAGAAAAGTTTACTGTGTACTACTATGTAACATTCATTCGCAGATTTTAGCAGAGACAGAGAATAGTTATCTCACAAATACTCAATGATGCATGATCATTTTTTGCTCAAACATTTACCATAACTATATCATTAGTATATTGAAACATAAGCAGAGATGCTTCATAAATTTTAAAATCTCTTCACAGTATATAGATATGTGTCTGCCTTCTATCAATATTAGTAGTGTATTTTCTAAGGATATTCAAAGTTATATTAAGGTTTTTGTTTATTTGTTCATTTGTTATGTCTGTCGCATTTCCATTGGGAATCTGGTAAGTTTTGCCTCCTCTGTGGAAGACTAGGGTAATGGCTATGTTTCAGTAATAAGGAGAGGGTCTTGGGAGAGTTTACAAGGTCAGTGCTTGTTGATCCCTGACAAAACTAATTAGTAAAAGTGAATTTTCAAACTCTATACCACTTTGGAAATAATTAGGCAAATAAATCCAGAGTCTGAGGGAAAAAGGTAATATGAACATTAATATAGTATTTATTTTTCTATTCTCCTATTTTCTTTTTCTTGTATCTATATAGTCTGGCATCATGTAGTTTCAGTTATATATCTTCATTCTGGATAAATATAATCTCAAAAGGTTTATAAAATACTGGAGGCCCAGTGCATGGATTCATGCACTGGTGTGGTCCTTTGGCCTGGCCTGTGCCCTCTTGCAATTCAGGACCCCTTGGGGATTCTCAGACTGCTGATTTTGGCCCGATCCCTAGGCCAGGCTGAGGGACCCCACCAGTACATGAATCCATGCACCAGGCCTCTAATATGCATATAAGATCTTTGGTTAATTTTTTCCCACCCTCTCCTTTCCCCCTTCCCTCTAAGATTCATCAATCTGTTCCATGTTTCCATGACTGTGCATTGAACGTCTGCCCCCTGGTGGTCAGTGCATGTCATAGCTACTGGTTGAACAGTCAAATGGTAGACCATTCACTTAGGTTTTTATATATATAGACTAGAGGCCCTATGCACAAAAATTCATGCAAGGGGCTCAGCCCTTGTAGCCGGGGCAGCTTGCCTCAGCCCTCTCGGCCCCATCTTTGCCTGGAAGGTCGTTCAGCTGTCTGGTCTAATTAACATATTATGTTTTTATTATTATAGATTATTAATTGTACTTTTATAAAAAAATCTATTTTCCTGAGTCTTTAATCAATAAGACAGTGTGCAAATAAAGAGACTGAGTGGAGAATTATCGTAGTTATACAGATCATCTAAAGGGGGTGGGAAATTATGGCAAGAGTAGGAAGTCAGAGGCCTGAATTACTTGATATAGCTATTACATTGTTCAAGTTTTTTGTTACTCTAAAAACTATATTCTGCATGAAAAATGCTGACACCACCAAATTACCACTTCAGTTTTTTGTTTTGTTTTGTTTTGTAAGTATAAAATAGTTTACTGGACTTCATTGCCACTTATTTGTAGAAGTATAAGCCCAATGTTTCTAGAAAAATATCTATAATAAAAAATAAAGTCCATATTTATAG
Source organism: Murina feae (assembly GCA_004026665.1). NCBI lineage: Eukaryota > Metazoa > Chordata > Mammalia > Chiroptera > Vespertilionidae > Murina > Murina feae. Next base: position 34,195 of record PVJC01001769.1, read on the forward strand.
ATTTTAAACAATTGACAATATTAAAATAATACTGATAAAAAATATAAAAAGTACCATAAATCTCTAAAACAAATGATTTTATCACAAATTATCATCCTGTTCTGTGCATACAAACATCTTTGACATCATTACAATCATATATGTTATCTTTTATTTCCCACACTTTTAAAGTATCTTAAAACATGTGTCTTTGATTTTCATTATCAATAATGATTTTAATGTTTTAAAATTTTTTGTCCTACACCCACACATTTAAAAATGAGATGCCGTGCATAATACCATAATAACTTTGTACAGTGACAGGTGGTTATTAGACTTATCATAGTGATGATAATCTAAGGTATATAAATGTTGAATCACTATCTTATATACCTAAACTAATATAATATTGTATGTTAAAATTAATAAAAAAATTCCTAAAAACCAAAGCTGATTATTTTTATAGTACATTGATAGAATCAACATGAATAGACCATCAAGACTTTTACTTAATATATTTAAATGAGCAATGGATATTTACCAGTGTGCATAATGGTACTTTGGTAAACAGTGAGTATGTGTGTGCATGTAGATGTGTGCTTACGTATCTCTACTGCAAGTTGCTACATAAAAATATTTATAAATATTTAAACTAAACATTTAAAAATATAGAAACCTTGTGAAACTCAGCAGCAAAAAATAAACAATCCAATAAATAAATGGGCAGAGGAACTGAAAAAACACTCTCTCATGTGGACCTACAAATGGCCAACATGTATATGAAAAGATGACCAACTTCACTAGCTATTGGGGGAATGCAAGACAAAACCACAATGAGATACCTCCTCATACCACTTAGGAATTTTATTGTCAACAAGACAAATATAATAAGCTTTGGAGAGGTTATGGAGTAGAAGGAATATTCATATACTGCTGGTGGGAATGTAAATTGGTATAGCCATCATGGAAAACAGTAGGGAGATTCCTTAAAAAAAATAAGAAGACTAGAGTTACCATATGACCCAGCAATCCCTCTTCTAGATATTGATACCCCTATGTTCAGTGCACCATTAATCACAGTAGCCAAGACATGGAAACAACTGAAGGGTCCTTTGATAGATGATTGGAAAAAGATGTAGTATTTATACACAATGGAATACTACTCAGCCATTGGAAAAGATGGCTGTCATTTGCTACACTATGGATGGATCTTGAGATTATCATGCTAAGAGAAATGTCAGACAGAAAAAGTCAAGAGCCATATGATTTCACACATATGTAGGATATAAAACTGAAAGCAACAAATGAATAAATGAGAGAAACAAAACCTCAGAGACATACACAGAGTGTTATAGAATTGAACATTTGAAACCACATAATTTTATTAACGAATATCACCCTAACAAACTTAATAAAATGAATATAGTAGATTATTTGAACCAGTATTATAGAATCATCTGAATACTTTGAGTAGAAAGGTAAATTGTATTATTCAGCTGAAAATAATTAGCTATTTTTGCTAGATTTAATTTTTTAAGTACAGTATAAAGAACATTGTTATGACAATTGAGTACAATCGGGGTAATTAAACATGGATAGTTTTAAATAATTAAGTGATACCATAAAATTGTCATTAAATGGAAGGATTCAATGTTTGTTTATTTTTGTATTTTTTTTTTTTTTGGTGATACAAGTATTGAAGTATTAAGTTGTAGAGTTTATATTGTCTACAACAGCTTCTTTTAAATATAAGATGATATTGTTAAAGCCATGATCATAGAAGAAGATTTGAATACAACTATATCAAAAAAGAGTTAATTACACAAGTTAACATGTATATTTTGTTTAAAAGACTGTGTGCCCTGAAAACAGATAATACAAATGTTATCAATCCATCCTGAATGAAACTGATCATTCATTTAGCCCAAATTAAAGTATAATTTATCCCCCCAAAATATATTTCATAACTAAAAATGAATGTAACTATTTTTTCATAAATGTATACATGTGCCTAAGGAATTTACATAAGCCAGGAAGTAGAAGAATGGGGATAAATATTCAGCTACCTATTTTAAAGTGTGAAACATATGAAAATCTGGTGAAAATATGAAAACTACCCTTTATAAATAGAGATTGCAAATCAGACACATACAATATAAATGATAAAGAATTTGAACTATTTATTTTACCTTTTTGTCAGTTTTGGTCTAAAAACTAAAAATACAGGATTTTTAATGTTAACTAATATTAAATAACAGCTTGGTGAAGTGGAATTGACTGGAAATTTGGAAGAGATTAGTAACTTCATTATAGTTCATAAATATAAAAATGAGCATTTCTTGGTATTACATAAACCCTATGGTGTAGTGAAATAAAAAAATGAATAAAAGGTTAATCATGTAACAATATATTTTTTAAAAATTAAAGTGTATCTAATTAATAGAATGCTATTAAATTCATATCCTGAAGGAATTATTCATGATTTTATGGAATTGAAAAAAAAAGCATGGATATTCAGAAATAGTCACCTACATAGACATATTTATGTAATCTTAGAATTTAAAATAGCATGTACAAAATATAGAAGAAATGGTAAATATTGAATGGCAATAAAATGTAACAAAACTTTATAAGGAAGGTTGGAAGCAAAATATATCCTAGTTTAAGTAATACATGAGGGAAAATACTTAGGAAACAAACAATAGTAAAACCTTTGGGTATGTTAGCAAGATAAGCAAAAAGGAAAAAAAAGGGGGGGAATGTTAGACATATTTCTAAGTAAAGTAGTATAATATTAATAGATGACAATGAAAAACCAGCTGTTCAAATTCTTTATTCTGTATCAAAGAAAACTATTTTAAAATTGTCAAGAGTTGAACAAAAATTGTTTGAGTGGACTTGCAAAACCTGGGATAAGTACCTGTATCCAATACTTCCAAGTTGGAAGTATGATAATACCTGATATTAAGCTAGGCTCAAAACAGCCTGTTACTGGCTTAAGAATGGGCATATAGAACAACTAGAGGCCTGGTGCATGAGATTTGTGCAGGGAGTGTGTGTGTGGGGGGTCCTTCAGCCCAGCCTGCACCCTCTTACAGTCTGGGACCCCTTGGGGGATGTCCACCTGCTGATCCCCAGGGGGATTAGGCCTAAGCTGGCAGTCAGACATCTCTCTTGCAGTCCAGGGTTCTTGCAGTCTGGGACCCCTTGCTCCTTACTGCCCACTTATAGCAGAAGTGGGAGAGGTTCCTGCCACCGTTGCTGCACTTGCCACCCTTGAGCCTGGCTTTTGGCTGAGCGGCACTCCCCCTGTGAGAGCCCACTGATCTCCAGGGGGCAGCTCCTGCATTGAGTGTCTGCCCCCTGGTGGTCAGTGTGAATCATAGCAACCGGTTGTTCTGCTGTTTAGTTCACTTGCATATTAGGCTTTTATTATATTGAAAAGAACAGAAAAATAGACTTTAGAAATCAACCCATGCCATTGAGAGAAGTTAGCATGAAACGCAGACAGAAACAAAGGCAAGTGGAAGATAGGCAGGGGCAAACATGGCAATTTTAGCAAGCCTAATCACAGAAATCCACACGCTGAAATAATAGAATGTTTCCGGACTCAAAGCAAGAGGCATGTGAAACTAGGGAGGGTCTGCAGCAGTGAGGTGAATTGATGCATATGAACAGAGAAAGTTCAGGTCCCTTGCTAGACAAGAACAATGAGGGAATCAATCAGGTGATGACATGGATAGATTTAGAGAAGGCTTATAGAAAAAAATACCTGGTATGCCCCTAGACTACAAGGCTTCAAACAGGCAGCCCATTATTGGGCTCCCCTCCCAGTGCGGGGAGTCTGAATCTACTTATAATACATTTTCCATGCTTTTGCTTTTATCTTCTAGTCTTTGGAGCTCATTCTTCAGTATTGTGAGACACAACCTCAGGAACAAAACAAAACAAAACACCTTGGCTCACAGTTCTGGTTATCGCCATTATGGTCAATTAATATTTGACAAAGGAGGCAGAAGTATACAATGGAGTAAAGACCGTCTCTTCAATAAATGGTATTTGGAAAATTGAACATGTACATGCAAAAAAAATGAAACTAGACCACCAACCTACACCCACCATACACTAAATAAATTCAAAATGCGTAAGAGACTTAATTGTAAGATGGGAAACCATAAAAGTCATAGAAGAAAACAGAGGCAGTAAAATCTTAGACATCTCATGAAGCAATATTTCAGCTGATGTATTTCCTAGGGCAAGAGAAACAAAGGAAAAAATAAACAAATGGGACTACATCAAAAAGCTTCTAAACAAACTGTGGTATATCTACACAATGGAATACTATGCTGCTACAAAAAAGAATGAATTTTTACCATTTGCAATGACATGGATGGAACTGGCGAGCATTATGCTAAGTTAAATAAGCCAGTCAGAGAAAGATAAATATCACAGGATCGCACTCATATGTGGGATATAGTGATCAACATAATTTGATGAACAAGAATAGATCCAGAGACAAATGGTAGGGCGGGGGGAGGGTCAGAGAGCAACTAAAGGAATTGTATGGATGCATATTAGCATAACCAATGGACACAGACACTGGGATGGTGAGGGCTTGCCCAGGGTGGCTATGGCTGGAGAAGAGGGGGGCCAATTGGGGAAAAAGGAGACATATATAAAACTTTAGACAATTAAAAAAATATATATATTTTTTAATATAACTCATATAACTCGACACCAGAAAGACAAACAATCTAATTTAAAAATTTGGCAAAGGACCTAAATAGACACTTTTCCAAAGGGGACATACACATACAGATGGTCAATAAACATATGAAAAAATGCTCAACATTACTGATCATCGAAAAGATACAAATTAAAATCAAAATGAGATATCACACCTGTCAGAATAGCTACCATCAATAAATCAACAAATAAGTGCTGGCAAGGATTTAGAGAAAAGGGAATTCAAGTGCAGACTAGTGCAGTCACTGGCAGAAACAATATGGAGTTTTCTCAAGAAATTAAAAATGGAACTGTCATTCCACCCAGTGATCCCCCTTCTAGGAATACATTCTAAAAATCCAAAACACCAATTTGAAAGAATGTATGCACCTCTATGTTCATAGTAGCATTATTTACAATAGCTAAGATCTGGAAAGAGTCCTAGTGCCCATCAGTAAATGAGTGGATACAAAAGATGTCATACATTTACCAAATGAAATACTAAAAGGCCTTAAAAAAGAAGGAAATCGTCCCTTTTGCAACAGAATGAATGGACCTGGAGATTATTATGCTAAGTGAAATAAGCCAGTCAGAGAATTATTAGCACCCATGATCTCACTTATATAGGGAGTCTAATGAACAAAATAAACTGAGAAAACAGTAGTAACAGAGGCATGGGTACATGGAACAGACTGACAGCTGTCAGAGGGGAGGGGAAGGAGGGACTGGATGAAAGAAGGTGAAGGGATGATGCCAGAGTCTTGTTCTGGCATTAAGAAGGGTTCAGCAATCTGGAGGAGGGACTGTGTGTAACTTAATAAAGAGTCCAGAGACAAAGCATAATTTTGAAAGTCATTTGGGGGTCAGAGGAACCTAGTTAAAGAAACTAAGATCTCCTCGTCTCAGGACCCCATGCTTTTTTTTTTTTTATTAAATCTTTATTGTTCAGATTATTACAGCTGTTCCTCTTTTTTCCCCCCATAGAGCCCCTCCTCCTGGTTCCCACCCCACCCTTTTTATTTATACAAATTGTCCTAAGGCAAGGTGAAGATATACCCTTCAAAGGATCAGGTTTCATATACAGAGTCCATTGTCAGATTGGAAGAATTTGCCTAAGGCTGTTCAGTTGTTTGGCTGATAGGAGGCAATAACATGTAGATTAAGATGCCTTGAGCTATCTGGCAGCAAACAATCACTTTAATGCATCCTTTTCAGGTTGGGGAAATGCCCTTCAGCCACTCCAGATGATTCAGCCCTGCTGTCATGCTGGAATTTGCTTCCAGCAGGATGAGTCAAAGAACATATAGGCACAACCCTTAACTCTGGTGATGGTCAGAGGGAAGGGAGGAATGGGGGCTGGGTGGAGGTGCATAAAGAGGGGGGAAATAGGAACATAATAGTGTTATATACAGTAACATAACATAATAGTGTCAGCAGTAAAAAAAGTTTCTTATAACAGGTGATAGTTTCTAGTCTCTAGCTCCGCTCCTGCCCCATCCAATACAGCTTTGGTTTGATTGGCAGCTTCAGGATCCTCTGCAACTATGAAGGCATGGTCCATTTTGATTCTTTTAGAGTAGAATCAAGAGGCATGAGAGGTAGCATAGAAATAGAGATAGAATACACTTATGATTGGTATTCTGTGAGGTAAGAATTCAAATTTTATTTCTTTCACATAATATAGTTGTAAAACTCTATTAGAAACTTCCAAGGAATCTTCATAGTTCATAATTTCATAATGAAACCATGAACCTGTATAATCTGATCTTTTCAGCTCTTGCTTTCTGCAGTGAATATTCTATAACAACTTAATGCTGGAATCCTTCATCCAGAATAGTTTGTTTTCATGGGTACAATGCCTTTCAAGATGGCTTAGAACTAGCTGTCTTCTTCAGCACCACCTGGTACATGGGAAAGCTTTGTATCGCTATGCCCAACAATGGAAGTTTAGCTTACTTTTCTACTGCCCTTATTACTTATTTTGAACTGTAGCTGGCAGCCTTCCACATCTTTAGAATTAAATAGTTGAAAGGCAGGCACCCATCTCTTTTCACATGCCTCCAAACTCTAGAGACCATGACAATATCCTTCAAGAATTCACAAGGGCCCACCCGGTGTGGCTCATTGGTTGGGACTCACTCTATGAACCAAGAGATTACAGTTCAATTCCTAATCAAGCTACATGCCCAGGTGGTGGGCTCAATCCCCAGTAGGGGGCATGCAGGAGGCAGCCAATCAATGATTCATATCACTGATGTTTCTATCTCTCTCTCTCCCTTTCTCTGAAATATATTTCACATGGGCCTCTCCACAGGGCAAGTGCCATAAGCTCGTTACTTTTTACAGTATAACAAACATTCATTATAGGATGGATAGCAAATATCTATCTCTATAAACACTTTCAATGTTTATGAACGGCTCTCTTTAATCCTATCATTCTATTTGAGAACACTGGCACCCTGACCACAGAGATAAGAGGAGAAATCACATAGCATTTTCTTGTATATCTACTACTTCACAATCTCAAGTATTCCCTTTTAATTCCAGTATTACCCTAGATGGGCTTGTAGGAGGCAGTGAGTGAGAGATACACAGGATAGTGTCTTGGTATTTTGTGGGGGGACACTCTGGGGGAAAGAATCTGACAGTTTAGTGTCATCATCTTCAGAATTTGATGGCATTTATTATGTTATCCTTAAAAAAAAGGAGACAAATTCCATTTAACATTGCATTTCTGTCTATGCATCTACTTGTATATTTATATATTTACATTTATTTTGATAAAAAGATATGGGTTGAATTTGTGGTTCTCATTGGATTAGTAGAGAATTCAGTCCACTTGAACTAGCCAATGAAAGAACTAAATATGGAAAACTATAAAGAAACTATAATTTCTTGGTCATTACATGGCTATCCTTGCCTCAAAATGTGGCTTCACTTTTAGTGTTAGGTCTTTAATTCATATTCAAAGTTGTAAATATTAAAGTTGAGCTTACCTTTGAACATTCATAAAAAATTCTGGATTTCAATGACTGGATTTCAAATCCCTTTGGCTATTTTTAAGCTAGAAGCAGGAAATAAGAGCATTTTTCCAATTTCAAGTTCAATTAAACTTGGTATGCTTCAATAATTCAGAAACCAATGAACTTTAAAAACTGAAGATTTTCATGGATCCAATTTACTCCCTTTTAATATTAGTTCAGAAATTTAGGAAAAATATTTTTTAATTATTGAAAAGCAATATGTTACAAAAATTGTTCTCTGGGATTTGTTTAATACAACACTGGATGATTATATTTCAAATATAAAATACGATATTAAGTAAAGCTTATGTATTTTGTAGTACAGTATGAGCAAAGGAATAAGATATATATAGTTGAGATGTTAGAATATGGAAAAGTAAAAATCTTTATTTATACCAAAACTGTTAAAAATAATAATTAGCATAAAATAAGAATATACTGATGTATTGGTTTATAATATTTTAAAATAATACTTATACTGATTTTATATTCAACATTATATGTAAATTTTTAAAAGACTGTGTTTGATAAAGTATACATTTTACAGTACATTTTTTAAAATAAATTTTATTGATTTTTTTATAGAAAGGAAGGGAGAGAGACAGAGAGTCACAAACATCAATGAGAGAGAAACATCGATCAGCTGCCTCCTGCACACCTCCTACTGGGGATGTGCCCTCAACCAAGGTACATGCCCTTGACCAGAATCAAACCCGGGACCTTTCAGTCCACAGGCCAACACTCTATCCACTGAGCCAAAATGGTTAGGGCTACAGTACATTTTTATTAACATAACTCTAATACATCACTATTCAATAGAAATGTCTATAATGATGGAAATCTCTGATACCTGCATATTAATACAGCAGCTATGAGCCACATATACTTATTTAGAACCTAAATGAGACTACTGAAATTGAGTAACGAATAACAGAATGTTTATTATTATTTAATTTTAATTAATTAAAAGATTAATTTATTCTGACACATGTGCCTAGTGGTTATCATATTGGAAAATTAAGCTCTAGAATGAAACCATCCTTAATATTCTCCTAATATTTGCTTTTATATCCTTGAATATAACATTAACTAGAGGCCTAGTGCACAAAATTCATGCATGGAGCGGGAGTGGGGGTTGAGGATGGTGTCCCTCAGCCCAACCTGCACCCTTTCTAATCTGGGACTCCTTGAGGGATGTCCGACTGCCCGTTTAGGCCCAGGCAGCCGGACATCCCTTTCACAATCTAGGACTGCTGGCTCCTGACCTCTCACCTGCTGATTGACCCTAAACATTACCCTGCCAGCCTGATCAAGGCCTAACTGCTTCTGTGCTAGCCTGATTGCCCCCTACTGCCCTCCCCCTGTCAGGATGGTCCCTCCCAACTGCCCACCCCTGCAGGCCTGGGTCCTCCCCAACTGCCCTCCTCTGCAGGCCTGGGTCCCTCCCAACTGCCCTCTCTTGCTGGCCATCTTGTGGTGGCCATCTTTGACCACAAGGGGGAATCCATTGTGATGGTCAATTTGCATATCACTCTTTTTTCTCCTTTATTAGGATATTACAAATGTAACCTTATCTCCCCAATGTCCTCTCATCCCCCCATTCCTGCCCTCACCATCACCCCCTGTTGCCCACATCCATCACTTATGCTTATATGCATGCATACAAGTCCTTCGGTTGATCTCTCCCTCTTACCCCCACCCTCCCCTACCTTCCCTCTGAGTTTTGAGGATTTGATCAATGCTTCTCTGTCTCTACATCAGTTTTTGTTCATTGGTTTATGTTGTTCATTGTAATCCACAGATGAGTGAGAGCATGTGATAATTATTTTTCTCTGACTGACTTATTTCACTTAGAATAATGCTCTCCAACTCCATCCATGCTGTTGCAAATAATAGGAGTTCCTTCCTTTTTATAGCAGCATAGTATTCCATTGTGTAGATGTACCACTGTTTTTTAATCCATTCATCTGCTGATGGACACTTAGGCTGATTCCAAATCTTAGCTATGGTAAGTTGTGCTGCTATGAACATAGGGGTGCATATATACTTTCTGATTGGTATTTCTGGTTTCTTGGGATATATTCCTGGAAATGGGATTACTGGGTCAAATGGCAGTTGCATTTTTAGTTTTTTGAGGAAATTCCATGCTGTTCTCCACAGTGGCTGCACCAGCCTGCATTCCCACCAGCAGTGCACAAGAGTTCCTTTTTCTCCGCATCCTCACCAGCATTTGTCATTTGTTGATGATAGTCATTCTGACAGGTGTGAGATGGTACCTCACTGCTGTTTTGATTTGCATCTCTCAGATGATTAGTGACTTTAATACTTTGAAATCTTCAGAGACACAGAATATTCAGAGAGTCAAAGACTATTATAGCATATTATTATTTTCAAAATGAAACTTGAAAAAAACACAAATTAATGCTGTATATGAAAGGGCAACTCATATGATTAATATTTCCAAGATCTGCCAATGCATTGATTATTGATGTCAATCATTACTATGAAATTTGACTCCATAACCCTATGCAATGCAAGTTTTGCAGAATTGTACATTTTTATATAGAAACTTATGTCAGAATTCTATCATATAAATCTAATATTTTAAATTGCAAAGGTGCAATTGTTTTTAGATACTTCTGTTTTTCCACTTCAATTTTCCTACCTCTATATAGATGTCTTTGTTTGTTTTTACATATTTATAGCTATTTAAATTAAGAAAATATTATGGTAAAAAATACTATAAATTTGGAGAACATAAACAGCTTGTTTCTTCCATAACACATGTGTTCTCTACAGGGGAATATTGCAGTGCTGACTCGCAGAAGATCCCAGAATCAGTCTGCCCTTGGGACTGTCTGTCTTGTTCTTCGTTCCAAAGACAAATATTTTCTGTATTCTGCCAAAGACCAGGAAGACTAGATTCATTCAAGGACAAATTATTTAAAAGAACCTTTTGCACACCTCCTTTCAGAGACTCTGTATTTTCTTCAGTTTCTTTTTGATTTTCTTGTATTCTATAGTGATTTTCAGGATAAAAACTACAAAAGCAAGTACAAATAACATTTCAAATATTTTACTTAATGGTGAAATCAGTTGGGAAAGTGTGACACAAAATTCAGTACAGTCATTTTTATTCGTGTTAATTCCAGTAATATCTTGTTTATATGATTGCTATTTGTATTAAATAAGCTAATATAAATTAAACACTGGTAATAGCACCTGGTACATACAATTATTACTACTAATTTTTTTTTGTTTAAGGTAGAATCATTATGTACACACTGTTAAATTTTATTTTCAGAAAAATGTTAGGGATGAATTAGGATTTTTGCTAAAACGATGTACAGAGAGTGCTTCAAAGAATAAATAGTACTTTATTGTTTTTAAAAAATATATTTTTAATGATTTCAGAGAGGAAAAGAGAGAAAGAAAGAGATAGAAATATGAATGATGACAGAGAATCACTGATCGGCTGCCTCCTGCACACCCTATACTGGGCATTTGTCTTGACTGAGAATTGAACCATGACCTCCTGGTTTACAGGTTGTTACTCAAACACTGAGCCATGCCAGCCAGGCAAGAACTAGTACTTTTCATAAATGCATAATTTTGTTAAGAAAAATATAAACAACAAAAATTAGTATTGTCTGTCATATACTCAAATAACCTCAGGGGTCCTCCTTCATTGAAGTAAGAGGTTTGTGTTTTTGTTTTGTTTTGTTTGTTTTTTATTGATTTCAGAGACCAGAGATGAAGGGAGAGAGAGAGATAAAATATCAATGATAAGAGACGATCATCAATCAGCTGCCTCCTGCACACTCGAGCATGCAGCCCAGGCATGTGCCCTGACTGGGAATTGAACCATGACCTCCTGGTTCATAGGTTGATGCTCAACCACTGAGCCATGCTGGCCAGGCTAAAGTAAGAGTTTTAAGCTATTTCTCTAATAATGGAAATTGATTTGTCCTGGTCCACCCATGTGCGCTGGCTCATTCAATGCCTTGTTTTTACAAGAGTGATGCCTAGCATTGGGAGAGCATAACCACTCCCAATCATAATGAACCTAGTCTTCATGGTCAGTTCGCTAAATCATTCAAGTCTTTTGTCTAACTTTCAGTCTAGGTAAATCAAGAAAGCATGAAAAGTTTTTAAATTTCTGGTTATTTATTTCTGTTGGCAAGCTATGGGTTGTTTTCCTATTCTTTCTTTTTTTATTTTATTTATTTATTTTTTTAATTTATCTTTATTGTTCAGATTACAATTGTTACTTTTTTCCCCCTCATCACTCCCCTCCTCCCATTTCCCACCCCAACTTCTGTCCCTGCCCTCCCACTGTCCTCATCCATAGGTGTACAATTATTGTCCATTCTCTTCACGCACCCCCAACACCCTTAACCCCCGAAAATTGTCCATCCACTCCATTCTATGCCTCTGATTCTATTCTATTCACCAGTTTATTCTGTTCATCAGATTTTTTATTCACTTGATTCTTAGATTCACCCGTTGATATATATTTGTTGTTCATAATTTTTACTTTACTTTTTCTTCTTCCTCATTCTCAGAGGATACCTTTCAGCATTTCATATAATACTGGTTGGGTGGTGATGAACTCTTTTAGCTTTTTCTTGTCTGTGAAGCTCTTTATCCGATCCTCAATTCTGAATGATAGCTTTGCTGGGTAAAGTAATTTTGGCTGTAGGTTCTTGCTATTCATCACATTGAATATTTCTTGCCACACCCTTCTGGCCTGCAAAGTTTCTGTTGAGAAATCAGCTGACAGTCGTATGGGTGCCCCCTTGTAGGTAACTAACTGCTTTTCTCTTACAGCTTTTAAGATTCTCTCTTTGTCTTTTGCTCTTGGCATTTTAATTATGATATGTCTTGGTGTGGTCCTCCTTTGGTTCCTTTTGTTTGGAGTTCTCTGCGCTTCCTGGACTTGGAAGTCTATTTCTTTCACCAGGTGAGGGAAGTTTTCTGTCATTATTTTTTCAAATAGGTTTTCAATATCTTGCTCTTTCTCTTCTTCTGGCACCCCTATAATTCTGATGTTTTTGCGCTTGAAGTTGTCCCAGAGACTCCTTATACTATCTTCATAATTTTTGATCCTTTTTCTTTTTTCTTCTTTTTTCTTTTTGCTTGTCTCGCTGGGTGGGTTTTGCTTCTTCATATTTCATATCTTTGACTTGCTTCTTGCGATCCTCTCGTCTGCTGTTGGATGTCTATATAATATTCTTTATTTCAGTCAGTGTACGCTTAATTTCTAGTTGGCCCTTTATCATATCCTTGAGGGTCTCATTAGATTCATTGAGGAGCTGACTAAATTTATCGGCAGTCTCACTAAATTTATCGGCAGTCTCTAGAAATTTCTTGAAAAACCTAATAACCGTGGTTTTGAACTCTATATCCTGTCGTTTTCTTTCCTCCATTTCTGTCGTTTGTGGCCTGTTTCTTTGTCTCCGCATTTTGGCTGTGTCCCTTGCTGAGTTAGGCGATCACTGAGAA
>PVJC01001769.1:47526-88247 GCA_004026665.1 Murina feae
ACTTCTGTGCTGGAGACACCCTTATGGGGCTAGAGTTGTTTCAGTGGGGCTTTTATGCTCACTGCATCTGCCCTGAGTGTGTTCCTTGTGGATCTGTTTTGTTTAGGTTAGTCCCACTCTGGCCACTGGGTGGGGCTGGCTCCTGTATCTTTAAGGAGGTGTTGAGTTAGCCTTTGCCTTAGGCTACTCAGCCTTTTATCTACAAAAGCCTCTGACACAGCTTGGGAGGGGCAGGGCCTCGGGGAGTCTGCAGGGCAGGGTGGAGCAAATAGCTATGGCGCTTCTCAGCCCTGCGCTGAGAGACACCAGGTCTCTGTGTCCCACGGTAATTGCTGCAAGCAATGCTGAGAGAAACCCGCTTTGGATTTCCTCCTGGTGCCAGTCAGTCCCCCTTCTCCGGGTGTCTGGGTCCTCAGAAACTTGCCTGGAACTGGAGTTCAGAGCCGCTGGGAACTTGTGGTTCTCTCCGTTTTGGAAAAGAACCACGACCTCCGGCACCAGCCCTTTCCCCGAGCCCCGTGCACGCACCTTTGTACCTCTGTATTTTGCTTCCACCGCTCCTCTGAGTCTCAGACTCTTTTCTAGTTGTAGGATTTTCACTCAGCCAGCCTTCCTGTGGGTGCGAGTGGTCTCCGTGTGTTCTTTTTGTGGTTTTTCTGAAATAGTTTTTCACGGCTTCATTTACAGTGCTTACCTTATGCCGCCATCTTGCTGTCTCCTCCTATTCTTTCTTATGAAACTTTCTTAATTATAGTAAAGAAATATGTTGACAGAATAATATTTGTATTATGTAAACTAAAAGAATTCTTATAGAAATAGTTTTATACTACTTATTATTCAAATTTTAAGAGAATACTAATTGAATTACTTTATAGTTTTAGAATGAATATGTAAATGCCATTATACTATTTTCTATTTTATCCAAAAGTAGAGAATTTACTCTTGAAAATAATACACCAATTAACTGTGAAATAATATTTTAATGAAGTCAACTGTTCAAGGAAATCATGAGGAAACAAAATAATTTATTTTTTATTTACTTAAAAAAACTTAAAATCAAGTTGATATTAAAACAAGAAAACATATAATGACAGAAAACATTAAAAATATAATGTCGTATGTCATAGGTATAAACTGTTACTTCAGATATTAAGTATAAAAAAGGTGGGAATTCATCTGAGTGGTAAGAGAATTTAGAAACATCCAAGGAAGAGTGACGTCATGGAGAAGAATGTGAACAGTCTAATCCAATAAAAGAGTAATATGCAAATTAACCACAACTCCTAGATACCTAAACCATGTCCACCAGCCAATCAGAGCAGCTGTATGCAAATTAACCCAGCCAAGATGGAGGCCAGAAGCCAAGGTGCTAGAGCAAACAGGAGGCTTCTGTTGTAACATTGTAGCTGCTTGCCTAGGTCGGCTGGGCCTCTGCTCAAGGCAACAGTGCTTCAATTATAGAAGCCATGGAGCTGAAGCAAACATTGCCTGCATAGGCCTCTGCTCAAGGTAACAAAGTTTCAATTATAGAAGATAAATGAACTCCAGAAACCTGATTCCAGCCAGCCTTGCTGGGATGTTGGGTCAATGGGAGCTGTGAGCAGCCTGAAAATGGCCCTCAGCAGCTCATCCAGGCTGGCCAGGTACCCCAGTAGGGACTCAAACCCTGAAAGAGATGTGGCCATCCCGAAAACGGCCCTCAGACCCTCACCCAGGCTGCCCAGGCACCCCAGTAGGAACCCGAACCCTGAGGGGGATGTGGGCAGCCTGAAAATGGCCCTCAGCCCCTCACCCAGGCTGGCCACACCCCCATAGGGTGAGGGTTCCCACTGGGGGGCTTGGCCAGCCTGCAAACAGCCATTAGCCCCTCACCCAAACTAGTCAGGCATGCCAGCAAGTGGATATCCCCCAAGGGGTCCTAGACTATGAGAGGGCACAGGCCGGGCTGAGGGACCTTCCCAAGTGCACAAATTTTTGTGCACCAGGCCCCTAGTGTATTATATCAAGGATGGAAGGAGGATGGCAGATTTGGTATACACTACATAGTCAAGGGTTCTGACAAGAAGGCTGACTAAGAAAACAGACTGATCTTTTTTTTTTTTTTAATAGACCAGTATTTTTATTCTTTATTTACTTTTTAATTGAAATTCTTTATTGTTTAAAGTATTGCATAAGTTTCCTTTACCTATGGGAGTTTTTAATAACACTTCTAGAAATTATAGTAACAAATAGACATACATTCAAATTTAAAGATGGGATTATTCTACATTGTTATTATCTTCAGAAAATTAGGTAGTTAAAAGCAGAGTGAATTTGAATAGAGAGACATGAAGGAGGGATACAAATTTGGAAGTAGTAGGTGTAACTATTGTCTTTCACTTTAACGTTGTTATTTGACAATGTTTCTTTACATCTTGAACTCATATGATTGAGGAAGACTGACATGTGATTTATTTAGAGTTGAGCTAATAGGAACATGAAAGAAAGATAAATAGAAAGGGTTTTATTTTGTATGTTTTATTTTTGTTTTGTTGGTGGGGGTTGTGGGATTTTTTTGTTTTGTTTTGTTTGTTTTTTATAGCATAGACAAGGCATGGCAACAAGATACCACAGGTAGCTCTCAAGTGGTAAGAGAAATAGCTAGAAAAACATAAACTAGTTTCACAAGAAATCTTTACTTATTTCCAGAGTTTTAAGTGACAGAAAAATATTAAAGTATAAATTCTTAATAATTAATTAGGTCTTTGCAACTTCATATATATTAGAAAGATCAAGGCTAGAGAGGAGAATAAGTAATTCCCTGAGAATATTTTGAGAGAGAAAAAACAAAACAAAAACTGTGGAGAATTACTTTCTGGAGAGAATAAATGCAAGAATTTGGAAAAGGGAGGGAATTTTAGTGCTGTAGATATATCCATACATATAATGAAACAAAAAATTTTTAGCAAAGAGCATGACTAATAGCTTGGTCAAAATTTCAAATATTCTGAATTTAAATGATTGAAAGAGGTCTTTTAGACTGGGGAGAACATTATTAATGATCTTGCTATGTGGACTTTTGAGATTCCAGAGTGCAAGAGTCATTATGAAGTGAATAATGGTGAGAATATTGTGCCAGGCATCCTATCTAATAAAAGAGTAATATACAAATCAGGCATCACTCCATCGCAAAGAGGGTGGCTCCCATGGCCACAAGATGGAGGCACCCAGTCAAGCTCAGCCCTGCCGCTGAAGTGGTCAGGGCTGTTAGCCAGGCAGGTGACAGGGGAGACAGGGGGCCTGAGGAGTGGAACAGGTGATCAGAGGGGGCTGAGGGCTCCCTGCCCAGGCCAGAGGCCTTTGCCAGAGGCCTCAGGCATGGGAAAGGGCAGACCCAGTGATTGGAAGGGACAAGGGCAGAGCTAGTGATTGGAGGGGTATGAGGGTGCCCTACCCAGGCATAAGGCCTGAGCCAGAGGCTTCAAGCCTAGGCAGGGGCTACACAGAGCCAGCTATCAGAGGGGTGGGGGCAGAGCCTGTGATTGCAAGGGTCTGGGCACCAGTGGAGCCAGCAAAGCAGAGGTCTGGGGTTCCCAGGCCCAGGCCTGTAGCCTTGGCCAGAGGAGGCCAGTGAGGCCAGGGCAGAGCTGGCAATGGCAGGGGGCAGGATCAGAGCCGGTGATCGCAGAGGCCTGGGCTCTGTGAAACTGACAATCAGAGGGGTTTGGGGGTCTTCTGCCCAGACCTGCAGCCTCAGGTAGAGACTGCAGGCCTGGGCAGGGACAGAGCCAGTGATCTCAGGGTCTGGGGGTTCCCTGCCCAAGCCTGCATCCTTGGCCAGATGCTGTAGGCCTGGACAGGGTCAGAGTTGGTGATTTTGGGGGTTTGTGGTCCCCTGCTTAGGCCTGCATCCTTGGCCAGAGGTTACAGGCCTGGGCAGGGGTAAAGTTGGGATTGGAGGGGTAGGGATGGAGCCAGTGATCAGAGTGAACTACAGAGGAAACACCTTTTCTTACCGCTCATTGGCTAAGTTCCCTGTATGCCACTGGTAATATTCTTAGTAACTTGGGTAATAAGAATCCCTAAAGACAATCTAGGGATTTTCCACCACACTCCTGGAGAAAAAAAAATGAAGGTCCACTATTGGAGGGCTAAGAAATGTCATATCCTGCCCTAGCCAGTTTGGCTCAGTGCATAATGACTTAGCCTGTTGACTGTAGGGTCTGGGTTCAATTCTGACCAGGGACATGTACCTACGTTGCAGGCTTTTCCCTGGCCGGGACCCAGGTCAGGGCATATGCAGGAGGCAACCAATCAAAGTGTTCCTCTCACTTTGTTGTTTCTGTTTTTACCTTATCTTTCACATTCTCTAAAAATCAATGGAAACATATTCTCAGGTGAGGAAAAGAAAGAAAGAAAGAAAGAAAGAAAGAAAGAAAGAAAGAAAGAAAGAAAGAAAGAAAGAAAGAAAGAAAGAAAGAAAGAAGAAAGAAAGAAAGAAAGGTCATATCCTATGAAAGACACATTTTGAAAATGCCTAAAGAAAGTTGTCATTTTTCATGGTGAAGGGACTGGAGTCCCTGTTGATGAAAACACCTTGCTGGCTGCGGTGACTGGCAGTGGCTGTAGCAGCGGGGTGATGGGGCTGGTGGCTTCCCCTGATTAGCCTGGTCACCTCCCACAAAGAGAGGCCAGACTGTGGCTTAGGTCCGCTCCCCAAGGCGAGCAGGGAGTGGGTCTAAGTCATCAGTGGGACACCCCCTGAGGGCTCCCAATATGTGAGAGGGTGCAGGCTCGGCTGAGGATCCCCAAGCCCCTCTGATCACCGGCTTCACAGAGCCCAGGCCTCTGCGATCACTGGCTCTGATCCTGCCCCCCTGTAATCAACACCTCTGCTCTTGCCCCACTGCAGCCTGTGGCCAAGGCTACAGGCCTGAGCAGAGGATCCCCAGACCCCTGCTTTGCTGGCTCTACCAGTGCCCAGACCCCTGCAATCACAGGCTCCGCCCCTGTCCCTCCAATTGCTGGCTCTGTGGAGCTCAGGCCCCTGAGATCTCTTGCCTGCTCCTGCCCAGGCCTGAGGCTTCTGGCCCAGGCCTTATGCCTGGGTAGGCACCCTCATACCCACCCCGATCACTGGTTCTGCCCCTGCCCCGTCCGCTCACCAGCTCCTCTCTTGCCCATGTCTGAGGCTTCTGGTGAAGGCCTCAGGCCTGGGCAGGGGATACCCAGCCCCCTCTGATCACCTGTTCCACCCCTCGGGTCCCACGCCTCCCCCACTACTGCGTGACCACTTCAGTGGCAGGGCTGAGCGGGACTGGGCACCGCCATCTTGTGGCTATGGGAGTGGCCATCTTTGTGATGGTGTAATGCCTAATTTGCATATTCCTCTCTTATTAAATAGGATTTGTTGCAATAGTTTTCATTTCCTTCTAACTACATAACGTGGGAAGACCTTCTTGTGAGGATGGATCGAAGGAAATACTTTATCCCAGGAGGACAACAAAGCTCTAAATGTCTCAGTTAATAGAAAAGTGTGGCAGGTAACTTCTTTCACTGGTAGCATTTCTCTGTAACAGTATGGTATTCACTTTACAATGCATTCACACAAGTTTTTGTTTCTGAGTTAAACAGCATTGGCAATATTAATAACCCATTAAGACTGGAAAATGTTCTTTAAAAACAAAGAGATGAGTTTATGTCAGTAACATTAAGTCAATGTTCCAAAAGAAGGCTTAAATAATAGTCAAAGTAAAATTTACCTTCCAAACTTCCCTAGTGTCAAAATCCTTGGAGGATCAATTTTCTTAAACTTTTAGATCAAATTGTAACTACTCTTTCATGTTATTGAGAGATAGCTTAAAGTTCTGGTATAACAATATAGCTCTCAATCAGCCTTAATTTCTCTTCACTTTCTCAGGACTTTGAATATTTACAAGAGAGTTGTATTTATTTTTTCCAAGTTGTAAAGCACATACTATTGACTAGAAAATGCTGTCTAATTACCTAGCTATGGTCCATCCATTTATTCTTCCAAGGAACACAAACATCAGTGTATCAATTCATTATCATCAGAAACATAGTTTTTAAATAGGATGGCTATTATTGATCATTTTTAGCTCTGGTTCATAGTACAAAATTTTTGTTCTCAGATTTAACTAAATTTAACTACTTTGCTTCAAATTAGTGGCATTGACAAAATATTAGCAGAGTGCCAATCTGCTTTTCAGAGCTAAAAATAATTTCATATATTTTGTTTACAATATGACTGATGCAATAACTTTCAAGAACTAATTTGAAAATAAAGAGAAGGGTCATTTCTCATTATAACATAATATACTTTTCAGTTTGCAAGGGTTTTGTCTATACTAGGGGTCCTCAAACTTTTTAACAGGGGCCAGTTCACTGTCCCTCAGACTGTTGGAGAGCTGGACTATAGTTTAAAAAAAAAAACTATGAGCAAATTCCTAGCACACTGCACATATCTTATTTTAAGCAGGACAGGCAGTGGCCACAAAAACACCCTCATGTGGCCTGCGGGCCGTAGTTTGAGGATGCCTGATCTGTACCAATGCCCTGTGGCTAAATCCTTTTTTCAAATAAATTAAAAGACTGAGTTCCATACAATAATTTAAAGGTATTGGATGGACAGCGCTTGGCACAAAATATTTGCTTAATAAATATCAGTATTATATTTGAAAATATTTTTCAAAGTGATATTATTTTCTCAGCCTAATCAAATCAAAATTTCTTTTCATTCAATGTAAAGAATATGATCTCACTTATTTGTGAAATATAATGAACAACATAAACTGATGAATACAAACAGATCTAGAGACATAGAAGCATCGACCAGATGGTCAAACCTCAGAGGGAAAGTAGGGGAGGGGAGGCATAAAGAGGAGAGATCAACTAAAAAACTTGTATGCATGCATGTAAGCATAACCAATGGACACAGACACCAGGGTGGCGAAGGCCTGAGTGGGGGCTGGGGGCGTGTAAGGGGAGGGACAAAGACACATATGTAATACCTCAATCAGTAAAGAAAAAAAGAAAAAAAAAGAATATTGGTTTTTACAGAGAAAGAACAATTACTGGTATCTAATAAAATTCTACAAAGTAAATATCTTAGATGCAGTATTTGATAAAATAGATATTTTGATAAAATATACTTTAGAAAAAATTGAATCCAGTTTTATTCACTTTTAATTTCCATAAGGCACTTTTTTATTTTAATTTTTTTAGTATGAAATTACTGTAGTGAGGAAGAAAAGTACATAAGAATGTGAGCTCCTATAAAATAAGCTGTATGAAACAGACTTGGTCTCTACTACATCTGACCAATTATAATTGGCTAAATGGTTAAGGAACACCATTGGATACATAAATGTTATCTTGACGTAATTGGGATGACATTCATTGAAAACATTAAAATGTCAACTAAAAATACCTGGGATTATATAATATTGCATCTTTGTGCTAAGACATAGCCCAAGAAATAAAAAAGTTAATGAATGCAATTAAAACCAAACCTTTACTCACAAGGCATAGAGGAATTCACCTTAGATCTTATATTCTTATTTTTTACCATTTTACACATCAGTGGTAGCTACTTCCTTTTAAAAAGCAATAATTTTAATTTTATTTCTTCTCATTTTCAGCAATCAATTCAAAATTTCATAGATGCTGAGTTTTATAAAATTTATATTTATCTTCCTATGCTACCCTCTTTTCTTTATGGCTAATATATCTTTTTCTAAAGAGTTAATTTTACCTTTGAAGTGCAAACCAACCATTTCTATCTCTTCAGTTCTCCTCTGCTCCCCTCTCTTCTCTTCTCTTCCTCTTCCTCATTCCTTCCTTCCTTCCTTTCATCTCACACTTCGTGAGTTCTACATATCAAACTCTCAGGAATAGATCTGGCAATGGAAGAATTATTCATTGAGTGTAACAAAGAAGAATCTCCATAAACAAAGACAGATTTGCTTTTAGGGGATAAAGAATGTTTGCTTGTAGGATTGAATATCTACATTTTCTTGTTAAATATTTTTATCTAATTATTATAAAAAATAGAGAATATTGTCAAAGGTCTTATATGAACATACCTAACTCTAAACTGGAGTTTTATCCTAAATTTTGGCTAGAAAAAAAAAAAGTAATATTAAAAATGAGAGTTTAACACCATGCTTAATGTCTCACAAAATTCTTTAACTCAAAATATGTGTCTCTTAGACACTGTTAAGGCAATAATCTCTCTCTCCATGGAAATTTTATTTAAGGGTAAAGTTAATCATTTAAGTTATGAGAATAACTATGTCCATCTCCAGTTCTTGCCACCTAAGGACAGTGTTTTCCATAGATAAACTATATTTTGACTTATGCAAAGAATGCATCAAAAATAGATCCAATTTTACTTAAGTTTGTGACAGAAAAGAGAAACTATTGCCAGTAATGATACTTTACACTGTGCTACACTTTTCGGTTTCTAAACCCAGTTCTCTTACAGTATTGCATTTGACCCACAGCACCCTGTGAGTTAGCTATTATTTCAATTTAATAGACATGGTAACTCGAGCTCAGAGAGGTTAAGTGACTTGCCCAAGTTCAGATAGTAAGTGACAACAGGACCTGGAACCTCTGATCTCTAAAATTGTCTCTAAAGATATCTATTCATTGTCACAGACAAAAACTAAGTCTAAAATTTATTATGTGGATAATGAGTTACCCATTGCCTTTTGTATCTTCTCAGGAGGAAGAGACACTAGGACAGAGACACTTGACATGTAGAAAGTGATGGGGAGTAGGGAGATCAAGCAGGCTGGTTGTACTGTTGGGCCTCTATGTTTCCCGATATGGTGCCTTATGAATACTATGTGTCTTCTACCACAAGAGCCCTTATATCCTGATTCCTTTTAATATATCATAAAAGATACAACGATTGAGTCTTTATAACTATGACAAATTGAATGCGAAGCCCAACCTTTTTTTTTCTTCTTTCTTTCCATCCTATGTTCTGGGGTCATCCTATGATCACACACGCAATGGGGATTGCGGTTATGTCTCTGAATAAGGTTATGACCACATGGATGAGTGGCAGTAGGACCAAAACCCACATGGTCTCATTAACCGTTATTCTCCATTGCTGTGTTCTGAGCACAGTGGCCGCCTAATAAGTGGCTACCTGACTGAAGCATTAAATGAATACAAGAAAGTAGCTTCTGAAGCCTGGCTACCTTTAAAAAAAATCTTTATTGTTGAAAGTATTGAAGTGAGTTCCTTGAGATATTTATGCCCTCTCATGAACACTGAGTATTTGTAAATTCCAGCTAAAGGCTCATCCTCACTAAAGTCACAACTCCGTATGGCAAAACTTTTTTTGGATCCTTTATAGAGACCAGACTATAGAGGGATTAATAGTTGAGTTTAGACAGAATTCTCATTTTCCAAGCTGCTTATAGCATACGTTCCCACTCTTTACTTAGTTTCTCCTCTTTCCTTTGTAGCTGTTGCTTTGGGAACCATTTTTGTCCTTTTGTGTTTTTTTTTTTTTTTTCTTTCCAAGACTTTTATCTCCTTTTGTTTGAGTGCAGAAAATCCTTATCCTATGAATCCTCGACACAAGCTTATAAAGAAGAGTTTATTATAGGAAAGCATTTCCTTTTTTGTCTGTCTCTGAAGCAAAATTGCATTTAGTTCCAATGATTTGGCAATGTACCTGATAAAGTAATTGAATTTAAAGCTTAAAACTTCCTTGTTCATCAGTTCTTTTTTTCTCCTATAAATCATTAAACAAAGAATTTGCTTTGATTAAACCCATTATCAGATGTTACATTGGCAAATATGTTCTCCCATGCTGTGGGCTTTCTTGTTGTTTTGCTGATGGTTTCTTTTGCTGTGCAGAAGCTGTTTATGTTGATGTGGTCCCATTTGTTTATTTTCTCCTTAGTTTACATTGTCCTAGGAGCTGTGTTGGTGAACATGTTGCTATGAGCACCTATATCTGATATTTTGCTGCCTATGTAATCTAAGGCTTTTATGGTTTCTCGTCTTATGTTTAAGTCTTTAATCCATTCTGAGTTTACTTGTGTGTATGGTATACGTTGGTGGTCAAGTTTCATTATTTTGCAAGTATCTGTCCAATTTTCCCAGCACCATTCATTGAAGAAACTGTCTGGACTCCATTGTATGCTCTTTTCTCCATTGTCAAATATGAATCGAGCATAATGATTTGGGTCAAGAGAACAGGTTCTCTGTTCTCCAAAGTTTATAGGGAACTCATACAACTTAATAGAAGGAATATAAACAATCTAATAAAAAAATGGACAAAGGGCCCAAATAGACACTTTTTGAAAGGACATACAGAAAGCCAAGAGACATATAAAAACATGTTCAAAGTCACTAATCATCTGAGAGACACAAATCAAAACAATGATGTACCAACTCAAACCAGTCAGAATGGTTATCATTAACAAATCAACAAATGACAAGTGCTTACAAGGATGTGGAGAAAAGGGAACTCTCCTACAGTGCTAGTGGGAATGCAGACTGGTGCAGCCACTATGGAAAACAGTATGGAGTTTCTTCAAAAAATTAAAAATGGAACTGCCATTTGACCCAGTGATCCCACTCCCAGGAATATATCCCCCAAAACCAGAAACACCAATCAGAAAAAACATATGCACCCCTATGTTCATAGCACAATTTACAATAGCTAAGATTTGGAAATAGCCTAAGTACCCATCAACAGATGAGTACATTAAAAAACTATGGTGCATCTATACAGTGTAATACTAAGCTACTGTAAAAAAGAAAGAACTCTTAACTTTTGCAACAGCAAGAATGGACCTGGAGAGCATTATGTTAAGAGAAATAAGCTAGTCAGAGACAGATAAGTATAACATGATCTCACTTATTTGTGGAATATAATGAACAACATAAACTGATGAACAAAAATAGATCCAGAGACACAGAATCATCTAACAGACCATCAAACCTCTGGGGGAGGGGAGAGGGGGGAGAGGTAAGAGAGCAACCAAAGGACTTGTATGCATATAAGCATAACCAATGGACATGGACAAAGGGAGGGGTGAGAGTCTGGGCTGTTGGGCAGAGGCAGGCTAGGAGAGGACAATTGGGGGAAAAGGAGACATATGTAAGACTTTCAAAACTAAAGAATTAAAAAAATAATAATAAAATAAATATATAAATCATGATGTGAAGAGAAAAAGAATTTGTTTTGAGTCCTACTGAGCCACACAAGTAAGACAATGTAAATTAATAAAAGAATTTTAGCATTTATAAAGCAATGTGATCAGCCAAAATACTACCTGGAATCTGTCTAAGGAAACAAAAATAGTTATGAATTTGATTTAGATAGATTTCATTTTGCTCTCATTAGTTATAAATGTATAATTCTGGGTAAAAGTTGAAAACCAAACTAAGGAGTACATTATATGAGAGGCAAACCTTCACAAGTCCATTTATGCAATGAGTCAAAAAACACAGAGGCTATTGTAAGCATAATAATTCAGATTGCCTTAATTATTGTGTTAGTGTGAAGTAAAATGAAAATATTTTCTTTTATGGTTGGAATAGTTTATATTGCCAAATATAAAGATGTTTGCCATTTTGTTTAAACAGATGTTTTCATATTCTGAGTTGCCCCTCATTACTTGAAGGAAACTAATATTTTTTGTTATATAACACTTCCAAATACTCTTTAAGTAAGAGCTATAAATTTGAAATAGAAACTATTTGGAAGAAAATTCTAGTGTTTAAATATATAGCAGCAATTTTCAAGTGGTGTGCCACAATAATGTTTAAAACTTGTAATACCTGACTATTTAATCAGGCATACTGACCCCTTTTCCTTTAGATTCTCAAATATTTTTTAAAAAATGACAACAGTCAGCACAACAATAGCCATCAGTGTGAATGAATAAAAATTATGCTTATTTTTTTGTCATATTGGCAAAAAACATAATGTATTTTTTGGTGTCTTACAGAATTTTAGTAATTAGTTTATGTGTGCCATGAGATGAAAAACGTTAAAAATCACTGATATATAGTATACTAGTACATATAATCTTTGTTTAATTTAAATTATCATTATTTAAAATGTATAAACAGTGTATAATATATTGTATGTCATTGTGTGTCAATTATGTAATTTATAGCTGGAAAAATATTCATTTAGACATTTAGATTGCCTAAAACCAATATCAAAACCTTCACGACTTTTCTCTACATTCTAACTCCAACCTCTATCCTTCCCTCTCCTTCTCTTTCCTTCTCGACCTGTTTCTCTCTCTTTTTCTCTGTCTTTATATCTATGTCTATTCATTTATTTATCTACCTTTGTATATCTTTATATACCTCTATCTTCTCTTAGCTGATAACCTGTGCTATGCTCCTTAGAGAAATTGTGCTTACTGGACAATAATTCCCTCTGCAACTTGTCTCATCATTTACATTTATCTCTATCTGCATTCATTTTTACCTTTTTGCCATATATGTATGTAAAAGCCAAGGGACTGGAACCACCAGAACTACCAGAATGACCAGTAGCTATGACATGCACTACGGCCGGCCAACCTCCTATGTCCCTTCCTGCCAGCCAGCCCTGATCAATCCCTACCTGTGCACGAATTCACGCACCAGGTCTCTAGTTCATAAATAAGGCACAAAGATTTACCTTTTTTAAAAATATATATTTTATTGATTTTTTACAGAGAGGAAGGTAGAGGGATAGAAAGTTAGAAACATCAGTGAGAGAGAAACATTGATCAGCTGCCTTCTGCACACTCCCTACTGGGGATGTTCCTGCAACCAAGGTACATGCCCTTGACTGGAATCGAACCTGTGACCCTTGAGTCTGCAGGCTGATGCTCTATCCACTGAGCCAAACCAGTTAGGGCAGGATTTATCCTTTTGTACATTATTATTTTATTCTATCACATTTCTATAGAAAAAAACACACAAAAAACCTTGCTCTCAATTAACCCCTTTTTTCTCTATCTTTAGTAATACCTCTCCACTATTTTTTTTTATATCATAGAAAGTTGATGAACAATTTTTTATCCCAAAACAACAATGATTTCCTTTTTATCTTTGCACTCTAATTCTAGTCTGTTTTGCTACATTTCTTTATATCTATAAATCTTAAAGAATCTCTATTTTTTCCTATACATTCTTTAATCTAGCTATCATATTCACATTTTTCACATAAAATATTATCCTACTGAAATCAGTGCACTGACTGCTGAACACATTGGTTACTTCTCATTCCTAACCTTAGCTGAACTGTCTGCATATTTGTCAAGTTATGACTATATCACTTGTCTTAACAGTTTCTTCCAATTTGGTATCTATGGTTCTTCTAATTCTTGGACTATTTACATCTTAGTTTATTTTCCTGACTCTTGATTCCTTGTAATCAAATAATCTTGGTGTTATTTACTAGTAACATATTTTTAATCTATTTTCTGTTGTATTATATATAACTAGAGGCCCAGTGCACAAAATTTGAGGGAGGGGGGTCCCTCAGCCCAGCCTGTGTCCTCTCCAATCCAGGATCTCTCTTGCAAACCAGGACAGCTAGCTTCTAACCACTCACCTGCCTGCCTGATCCCCTTAACTGCTCTCCTCTTCCATCCTGATGCCCCCTAGCTGCCTCTGCCTCAGCCCTGCAACCATGGTTTTGTCAGGAAAGATGTCCGGAAGACATCCAGTCTAATTAGCATGTTACTCTTTTATTAGTATAGATATTGGATAACATGATATTAAAATTAGTTGTTTTTGATGCTAGTACGAAATCAATTACATAATGAGATAATAGAAATAAAAGTGTTCATAAACACAAAATTACACTCTATATAAATCTATTTCTTTTGTAGTGCAATTATAGTTGGAGAAGTACTAACTTACTATTGTACTGTATGTGTATGATTTATATGTGTATAAATGATTAGATGGCTACCTGTGAAAACAAAGGTAGGAAGTTTATCATGCCCATTCACTATTTAGATTCATACTGGATCATGAAAAAAACATCATAAGAAAATCTAACTAATAAAACCAAGATTATTACTGTCCTCGCTAAACTTTCCCCATTCATTGAGATATTTAGGCTAAACTCTATCATAATGACAGATGTCATAAATCTATATCCTAAATAAAGTGGATATGACCAAAAAACAACGACAAATAACAAAACCTCTCAACAGTATACAACAGTGAATACTTACATACTGCTTATGTGTGTGTAGAATTAACAAACTATCAAAAGGGTGGATTGCAGATTTCAGTCTTGCTCAAATGTCTGAAAGCTGGATAGCTATTGTTAAATCAAACAAGGAGGTCAATGGACTGAAGTTGCTCGATGCCATAGTGGTCTACCAAGCAAATCAAAATGTAAGTCTATAAATGCCTCAATCTTACAAAATCGAAACCTAAAAACAATCAATCACAACAGAAGTTCCAATGAAAAACCTAGGATGTGAACCCAGACAGTCTGATGCTGAAGACCCTTCTTAACCACTGAGATGATGTCACAAAGGTTCATGTAGAAACTAAAAGTCCTTGTAATGATGCTGTCTTCTGCTAATACCACTGTGATTGCCACTTCCATTACACATAAAAAAATATAAACACAATAATATACTTACAAATGTTGCATGGCCTGATTCCTTTTATTAGTGAAATAATTATAATTATTTTTTCACATTTACAAGAGGATTATACTTTTTGAAAAATTTAGTCTGACAATAAGAAGCTCCAAAGCAATATTTGCAATTCATAAATTCACCTCAGTTATAAATCTTGCATTATAATCTCAAGTCTGGTGTTAAAATCAGCTGACAAGCAGGAACTGCCACAGGCTTCTGCTGCTAGTATAAAATAGAAAGAAAAAAAAACCCCCACAAATTTATTAAATCCTTACTACAGGCATTTTATCTTCAAAGTTGAAAACTGTCGTAAGCCTGAACATTTCAAGAATTTTATAACTTGGCCTGTAATCTGCTAGGAGGAAGAAAAAGAAATCACCGAAAGGGAGTGGTTTACCATACAGCTACTGGGGCAGCAGAGACAGTTCATATAATGATAACATTGAAACAAAGGGATGTCTAGCAAATACAGTGAACCGTTATTTGTAATGAAAATTTGTGATACGAAAAAAAAAATGTAATTTTAAGATTTAAACTCATGAAGGCATACACATTACATAATGACGAGTTCACAGGTTGAAAATCAGATTGTCCTCAAAAATGACCAAAATGAAAACAAACCAAAATTCTTTTAACTATGTTGACACTCTTTTTCTCCTAAAACATCTGATGTAGATAGTACACACTCTATGCACTTCCAGAAAGCTAAAGACACTTAGATACAATTAACTCAGCAGCTGAAGAAGAGGACTAGAATATTAATTGCAGTTTTGTCTACTGCACTCATTGGGCCACACTTCAGGGGGAGAAATGAGCTAATGTTCTAATAGTGTTTTTATGTTTAACAGCGCCATTTGAAAGTGTTGGCTGTGTGGGAGAATTTTACCGGTGAGCTCAAAGCACGATCACCTCTTTTCCTGGGATGAACAAGACTCCTTCTAGACCAAAGCTAGTTACCTTCTTTAGGATTTTAATTGACTCCTCAAAGATCAAAGTTAATAAATGGACTGTTGTTAACTCCTATGCAATAGAATTGTTTTCAAAGCTTTAAATTATATGGGTAACATGATTTCTTCGATGTACATTTAAAAATACCTGTAACCAAATGGAGACCTATCTAACACACGTTGTAATACTTTAAGCAATAAAACAAAATTGAAAATAAAAATAAATAAAAAAATAAAAATATCTGTAACCTATATATATATTTTTTCCTGTTCTCTCACTCTACCAGCTGGTGCCCAGTTTAAAGGATAAATGAAACTTAGCAATTGGTTGCCATTTCTTCAAAATGAGTAGCAATGAATATAGTATTTTTATGAACAATAGCTAGTTCTCCTGAAGCAGAGGGATTTCCAAGCATAGCTTAACTTTCCCATTTTTTTTTGCATGTATTTTACTAGACCAGTAATACAGAGTATATCTCCACTCCAATTGGTCCTACCACTATTCTTTAAAATTACTCTTGTTCAAGCCCTAACTGGTTTGGCTCAGTAGCTAGAGTGTCAGCCTGTGGACTCAGGGGTCCCAGGTTTGATTCTGGTCAAGGGTGTGTACCTTGGTTGCGGGCATATCCCCAGCAGGAGGTGTGCAGGAGGCAGCTGATAATCAGATCAGTGATTTGGAATATAAAGGAGCAAAAACTACCCAATCAGAACAGCAAAAAGAAAAAGTAAGTGATAACTCAGAATCCCTTATGCAAGGAGCAAAAGACCCCCACCCCCATTTTGGGAGAAGAAAGGGAGGCATCTCCCTCTGTCACCTGCATATAAGTAGATAAAATCATTACATATAAGTATGTAATGATATTTTTTAAGTGAATAATGATATTTTATGTACAGTTTAGATCACCCCTTGTGGATATTTGTGGTAAAATTAGTAAATATATTAATATTTGTAGCTCAACACTAGCATTTACTGCATGAAAAATAAGAATGTATTTATCCATCCTAATTTTTCATGATACTTTCAATACGCAACTATTATGAAGAAAATTGCTATGAGCATTCGTATACATACTAGAGGACTGATGCACAAAATTCATGCAAGAGTAGGCTTTTGCAGCTGCAGTGATTGCCTTGATCCCTCCCTTGAAGCTTCGGCAGCTGTCTCAATCCCTCGGCTACAACCCTGGCTTTGTCCAGAAGGACATCTGAACAGTCGTTCTGCTGTTCAGTCATTTGGTCAATTTGCATAGTATGCTTTTATTATAGACTAGGGGCCCGGTGCATAAAAATTTGTGCACTTGGGGGGTGGGGGGTCCCTCAGCCCAGCCTGTGCCCTCTTGCAGTATGGGACACCTCGGGGGGGATGTCCACCTGCTGGCATGCCTGGCCAGCCTGGATGAGGGTCTGAGGACCATTTTCAGGCTGCCCACAGCCCCTTCAAGTTTTGTGCACTGGGGGATAGGAGGGCTGGTGAGTGCAGGCCTAGACGTTTCCCACCAGAGGTCCTATGATCACACATGCCTGGTGGGCCCCCACCGCTGAGGGGACACACCTGGCGCAGAGCTGGGTGGTGAGCCAGGGGCGGACGCTGGTGCAGGATCCCTTGGTGGGGCCCTGCTGCTGAGCAAACACACCCGGGGTGTAGCCGGGCAGCGGACTGGCTTCATATGCTCCACATTGTGCAGCAGATGTTCCTACATGCCCTGTGGAGGCCCCTGGGGGGCAGATGAAGGTAGCGGACCCTGGATGGGTGCTCCTGCATGCCCCCGAGGAGGCCCCCAGGGCAGAGCTAGGCAGCGGACCCAGGACAGCTGCTCCTGCAAGCCCCGTGGAGGACCCACTCTCCCGTACGCCTGGTGGAGGTCCCCGGGGGGGCGGAACCAGGCAGTGGACCTGGGACAGGCACTCCTGGATGCCCCAAGGAGGTCCCAGGCCGGACCCCCCCCCACTGAGCTGACACACCCGGCACAGCTATGCTGGACGCAGAGGCTCCCAGTGCAGAGCCGCACTGCCAGCCTCCATCTTGGCTGGGTTAATTTGCATACAGCCACTTTGATTGGCTGGGAGACATGGCTTGGCTGATGGGCGTGGCTGTGAGCAAAGACTCAGCCAGCCTAGGCATGCAGTTGCAACAGAAGCCTCTGGTTTGCTCTAGCTCCGTAGCTGCTGGCCTCCATCTTGGCTGGGTTAATTTGCATACAGCTGCTCTGATTGGCTGGTGGGCGTGGCTTAGGTGTCTCAGGTAATGGTCAATTTGCATATTACTCTTTTATTATATTAGACTAGAGGCCTGATGCATGAAATTTGTGCATGGATGGGGAGTTCCCTCAGCCTAGTTTGCACCCTCTCCAAGTGGGGACCCCTTGGGAGATGTCTGACTGCTGGTTTAGGCCTGATCTCGCAATCTGGGACTGCTGGCTCCTAACTGCTCACCTGCCTGCCTAATTGCCCCTAATTTTCTCTGCTTGCCAGCCTGATCACTCCTAACTTCTCTCCCCTGATGGCCTGGATGGCCCCAACTGCTCTCCTCTGCTGGCCAATTTAGTTCTGATTGGTTGGTTTCTATGACAGTCAGCATCAAAAGCTCCACCTCCTAGGCAGCCACTGGCTCTCCACAGCACCCAGATTTGGTTCTGATTGGTCGGTGTCTATACTAGTCAGTGTCAGAAACTCCACCTCCTAGAAAGCCATTGGTTCTTCACAGCAGGTTCTGATTGTCTGCTTCCTATGCCAGTCAGTATCTCTAAGCCTAACTCCAAGCCTTATCAGAGAGGCAGAGCAGAACAGCAGCCTCCCTGGAGGCCAGGAGAGAAAGAAAGACCCAGCTGCTGGCAAAGCCTGGAAAGAAAGAGAGAAAAAGAGAGGCAAGTACTGATCAACAACTGCCACTGAGGCTGCAGATCAGATCCTGCCTCTCTGGGTCTCAGACTCCTGGCAGTCAGTGCTGGGTCACCATGGCAACCCATTGCGGATTGAAGGACTTCTGGGTTGGTCAGCCTTCAGTAGTTACAACCCTGGGCTTTTATATATATTAGGATATTTTGATAGTCATATGTCCTCATTTTTGGAGGGATATATAACTAGGAATGAAATTGCTATGCTATAGGAAAATTACATCTTTAGCTTTTGAATGAATGTAGTGCCAAATAACATTACAAAGCAAGTTTGGTAATACACATTTTGGTCAATATGCAAGTGTTCTGTTTGCTCTTCATCCTTAACAACAAATTTATGCTACTTCTGATAGGTAATTACTTTTCATTGTTATAAAAATACCATTGCATTATCTTCTGGATTTCACAATATTGTGCAAAAGTTAGCAAATATCTCAACATTGTTTCTTTGAAGGAAATGTTTATTAATCCTCTGGCTCTTTTTAAGATTATCTAGTTTTAGCAATCATCTTTATAAATAATTCAAAGTCATTATCTCTATTGAAAAATCAGCTGACAATCTTATAGGAACTCCCTTGTAGGTAACTAACAGCCTTTCTCCTGCTACTTTTAAGATTCTCTTTGTCTTTTGCATTTTAATTATGATATGTCTTAGTGTAGACCTTTGTGGATTCATCTTATTTGGGAATCTGCATTTTCTGGATTTGTATGTCTATTCACTTCATCAGGTTAGAAAAGTTTTATGTCATTATTTTTCAAATATTTCAATTTATTGCTCATTCTCTTCTTCTTCTATTACCCCTAAAATATGAATGTTGTTACACTTGAAGTTGTCCCAGAGGCTTGTTACATTATTTTCATTTGGGGGATTATTTTTTCTTTTTGCTGTTCTGATTAGGTAGTTTTTGCTTCTTTATATTCCAAATCACTGATCTGATTGTCAGCATTGTCTACTTTATGATTGATTTACTATAAATTATTCTTTATTTCAATTAGTGTAGCCTTCATTTCTGTGATTCTTTGTTATGGTTTCCATGTATTTTTTTTATGCTGTTGAAGTTCTCTCTAAGTTCATATGCATCCTTCTAATCAGTGTTTTGAACTCAGCAACTAATAGATTGCTTGTCTCCATTTTGTTTAGTTCTTTTTCTGGAGTTTTGTTTTATTCTTTCATTTGAAACATGTTTCTTTGTCTCCTCATTTTGGCAGCCTTCCTGTGTTTGTTTCTATGAATTAGTAGAGCTGCTAAATCTCTTGGACTTCATAGAATGGCTTATATATTTGGTGTTTTGTAGGGTCCAGTGGCACAGCCTCCCTGATCACCCAAAAGGGAACATTGCAGTCCAGAAGGGGTTGGCAAGAAATATTCAGTGTGATGGAAAACAAGGAACTACAACCAATATTGTTCTATCAGCAAAGTTATCATTTAGAATTGAAGGACATATATAGAGTTTCCAGATATGTAAAAGCTAATGGAATTCATCACCACCAAATAAATATTACATGAGATGTTAAAGGGTCTAGAAGAAGAAGAAGAAGAGGAAGGAGAAGAAGAAGAAGAAGAAGAAGAAGAAGAAGAAGAAGAAGAAGAAGAAGAAGAAGAAGAAGAAGAAGAAGAAGGAAGAAAGAAGAAGAAGAAGAAGAAGAAGAAGAAGAAGAAGAAGAAGAAGAAGAAGAAGAAGAAGAAGAAGGGAAGGAGGAGGGGGAGAGGGAGGAGGAGGAAGAGGAAGAGGAGGAAGAGGAAGAGGAAGAGGAGGAAGAAGAAGAAGAAGAAGAAGAAGAAGAAGAAGAAGAAGAAAAAGAAGAAGAAGAAGAAGAAAAGAAGAAGAAGAAGAAGAAGAAGAAGAAGAAGAAGAAGAAGAAGAAGAAGAAGAAGAAGAAGAAGAAGAAGAAGAAATTGGCAATAAAAACTTATCTATCAATTTAATCTAAAAAACTAAATAAACAAGTAGAACAAAAGTAAACTCATAAATACAGAGGACATTTTGATGTTTGACAGTGAGGAGATGGTTGAAAAAGGTGAAGGGATTAAGAAACACACATTGGTTGTTATAGAATCATCATAAGGGTATAAAGTACAGCACAGGGAATATAGTCAACAATATTCCAATAACTATGCATGGTCTCAGATAGGTACAAGATTTTTTATTGAAGTGATCACTTAGTAAGTTATTTAATGTCTAACCAGTGGGGTGTACATCTGAAATTATACAATATTATATGTTAACTACAACTGAAAAATAAGTGATTTAAATAAAGACATATTTTTAAAAATGCTATCTCTATCTCTCTTCTTATTTCCATGCTTGAGCACAAAACTGTTTATTAGAACACCACCTGGCTCTCCTGCTGAATTCTCAAATTTGAATTACCCAAATTAGATATACTTGTTTAAAAGGTAGGCTCTGGAAACATTTAACTAAACATCATGCTGTCTACATTACAATTTTTAAGAAGAATAAATTTAGAGGCAGCAATCTGTTTTCAAGCTCATTGAAGATAACAGCAAACAAAAAAAAACCTAATGTTCATATCAAGCACCTCATTCATACACTGAAAAATATTTACTAGTACTTATTATCTTCCAAATATTATTAAAGCAATATTGATACATCAGTGAACAAAACAGATCTAAATCTTTTTCTTATGAGGTTTACATTGAATCTGGGGAGCTAAACAATAAACAGTGGATACATATGCAATATAAACACATTTATAATGTTAGAACATAATGTTAGGGCATGATAAGCATTGATTATATAAAAAACCTGTGGTCGTCATGCCATTATGTTCTAACGACCAATCAGCAGGAGGCTGCATGTGCAGCAGGTGTGTGCAGGTGGGCAGGGCTGCGTGCATAGCCAGGTGCACACAGGTGGGCAGAGATTCTGGAGGACTTGACCAGAGGCGCGAGTGGGTTTCTGGGTCCCACCAGGGCGGTGGGCGGGTGTCTGGGTCCAGCATCCCATGGTAGCGGCTGAGGTGGCCATGGGACTCTTTCTGGGTCCTGGGTCTCATGCAATTTTGCACACTGGGTCACTAGTCTATATATATAAAACACTGATATGCAAATAGATTGAGTGGCAGAACAACTGAACAACTGAATAATTGGTCACTATGACATGTGCTGACATCCAGGGGGCACATACAGAGCATTGTGGCATTGGCTGCAGGTGGCAGAGCATGGAACATGGTGGGTGTTGGCCGTGGCAGAATGGTGGCGCAGGTGAGCAGGGGCACTAGACCAAAGCAGGGTGCTGGTTGCTGTCATCAGGGAGAGCCTCTGCTGGTTACTGAAAATTCCTTGCTTCCGCATGCTGCAGTCCTACCTGGTGTTCACACCCACTGCTGGATCCAGAGCTGCCACTGACAACCACTGCTGGCACCTGGCACTGGCCCTGATTTCTCAGCGCTGTCAGCAGGTGTGAGTGCCAGCTGCTGGCCCTATTTGCTCCTGAGGGCTTCTCCACTTCCCACTGCTCCTGAGGGGTGATGGGGCAGCAACCACCACTCGCACCCACTGACAGCACTGGCAACGCTTGCACCCACTTCTGGCGCTGGCCCCAATTGCTCTGTGCTATCAGGGGAGTGAATGGGGCCGACATTGTCAGCACATGGGAGTGGCGGTGGTGGGAGCAAGCTGCTGGCAGACAGAGGATCAGGGGGCCACAGCAGGAGGGGCCGTGTGGGGGCACGGAGGATGGGCTGAGACCTGCCCATGTGTCCATGGCAGCCTTGTGGCCTACACTTCCTTTCGGGGTGCAAGAATTCATACACTGGGCCCCAGGTACTATATATAAAGTTAGAACATTATAAAAGACTAGGGACCCGGTGCATAAAAATTTGTGCACTCGGGGGGTGGGGTCCCTCAGCCTGGTCTGCACCCTCTCCAATCGGGGAACTCTCAGGACTGCTGGCTGCTAACTGCTCACCTCCCTGCTGGCCTGATCCTCCTAACTGCTCTCTGCCTGCCTGATAACCTGTAACTGCCTCTGCCTCAGCCCTGCCACCATGGCTTTGTCCGGAAGGATGTCCGAAGGTCGTCTGGAAGATGTTCAGTCTAATTAGCATATTACCTTTTTATTAGTATAGATAAATAAGCAGGTTAAGCAGAATTGAAAGTACTATAGTGCTCAAAATTGGCCTCAAAGAAAACCCCCCAAAAACTAAAATCAAAGCAAAGAGTTAAAGCAAATAAATGAGGAGTATTCCAGATAAGTTTCTACCACAGAAACAAAACCAATATGATATGTATACCCTCGTGGAGAGAGATGGACAGAGACAATGAGACAGAAACAGGTGTGTGTGTGTGTGTGTGTGTGTGTGCGCTGTGTGTGTGAGGGTGTATGTGTTTATTTAATTCCTTTTGTTCATGTGTGCATATATATTCATAGATATATGTGTATTTTATTCACAGATGTGTGTATAATTTTCATTATTCATAGGTTTCATATTTGCAGATAAATAATCATGGCACTTTTGTGGTAATTCAGACATG
Organism: Murina feae; assembly: GCA_004026665.1. NCBI lineage: Eukaryota > Metazoa > Chordata > Mammalia > Chiroptera > Vespertilionidae > Murina > Murina feae. Next base: position 70,511 of record PVJC01001769.1, read on the forward strand.
AACAGAGCACTGAAAAATTTGAGTCACCAACACACATGTTCTTAGCTGAAGTCAAACAAAACAACACTATGCATTCTCATTTTACCTCTCTGACTACAACAACTATATTTTTCATGGTCTATTTAGTACCACCTTTCCCTCCCTGCCCCCATTTTGTTTTTTATTCTTCGTAATTTTACTGTTTAAAATGATTCATAGTGCTCTGACCACTTTGGCTCAGTGGATAGAGCGTCAGCCTGCAGACTGAGAGGTCCCAGGTTCGATTCCAGTCAAAGGCATGTACCTTGGTTGCGGGCACATCCCCAGGGGGAGGTGCGCAGGAGGCAGCTGATTGATGTCTCTCTCTCATCGATGTTTCTAACTCTCTGTCCCTCTCTCTTTCTTCTCTGTAAAAAATCAATAAAATATATTTAAATTTTTTTTTAATTTTAACTCTGAAAGAAATAGGAATTTATTCTACAATATTTTTAAGTAGAAGAAGGATGGGATTTGATATATATTTTAACAGTTTCCATTTAGGTGTGTGGACAATAGGCTGAAGGTCACCAAAGGCAGAACTGATGAACACATTTACGTACACTCAGGATTGTAACAGGTTTAATGATAAGAAGTGATCAGAGTTTGGATGTATTTTGTAGTTAGCATCAACAGGATCTGATGAAGAATGAGTGAAAAAGTAACCAGAAGTGGTGCTGTGAATTTTAATATGAATAACCAGAACAGAGCTGCCTTTAACTGAGATACAAGAGGCTCTTGAGTCGAGATGGTTTGAATTGGAAAAGAAATCAGAGGTGAAGCTTTGCAATGTCTTCAAGATAACTAAAATGGAGGTGTTGAAGGTCAGTTGGATAAATGACTCTAAACTTAAGGATACCTATTTTTATGTAAATTTTGGAGGCTTCAACTTATATTTGGTGGTTTCATCCATGAAACTGAAACATGATTGATGTAGTTTTCAGCGATAATAGCAAAAGAGTGAATATATAGAAAGGATGTAAGTAGCTGTCAGTTAGCTGTAGAAGACAATATGCTTATTTGGACATATAAACAGAAGATTTGATTTTGGTTGAGGGGAATAATCTCCTTCCTAGTTACCATCTCTGGGTGCTAGTGTTTGAATAAGCTTTATACTTCAGCAAGATTTATTTTGCTCATATAGTTCCGGATAGAGTTATCTCCACTTTTCAAAATATTCTTATCTGCTCAATTCTTATTAATGCCATCTTATTAACTTGTTATCTCATAATTTTCCTTATAATAGTATAATCCCCCCATTTTCATCTAAATTTCTTATTTCAAATGTACAATTTTCTTAACATCCAGTCATATTTTGATCTAGATTCAGTCATGTTTTATCAAATTATCTACATAATTTTTGTAACTTTTATTTCTGCTAGATTGAAAGCTACTGGAAAATTTTCTCTTCACCATTGTAATCTTAGCACTTAGCATGATGCCTTGCATACAGTAGGTTTTAAATACATGTTTGTAAGATGAATAAGTATAATAGTTACTATTTATTGAATAAATAATTATTCCTGAGAAAAGGGCAAAAACTGGCACAATGCTTAGTATTTATTTTAACTAATCTTTATATGGATAATATTAAAATACTGAATTAAAAAACATTCAAACATTGTTTTGAGATTTTAATTGTTCAATTAATTTTATCTATTTCATTTTCTGTGAATGCATTCATTGTGATTTTTTTTTGCCTTTTTGCACATATATAGTCGTATTTAACTCAGACCCTCATTCAATTTGTCATTATAAGAAGTGGCTTTGTGGCATAATGAACAACCTCATTTCCTGCAATTTTTAAAATAAGTTAACACTATTAAGCTAAAAATCACTTGTATGATTCATTAATGACCATGCTTCTTTAAAATTTTATCACAGTATCTTTGTCGATGGTATAAAAATGTCCAATAATTATAATAACTCCCTTTTTAATCACATAAGATGAAATGAAGGCATGAAAGATCTAAAAACCTTAGCCATAGCAATATATATTATTTTGTTTGTTTTAAAACATAAAATTAGTGTGGTGATGCTGGAACTCAGGACAGGAAGGAGGTTATGGCCTTCATCACATGTAACTGGGCTTTCTCACTAAAATACAAATACGATTCACCTCTAACAATGTCCAAAATGTTATATTCTAAGAAGGAAACACCCCATTAGCTTAGCTTGCATCATCGGTTGTCTATAGCCCAGTAGCAAATATTGACCATCTGAAGCTTCCTTTATGTGTCAGGAGCAATTCCCACAAAGCAGAAATCCTTGATAGCTAGGGAAGCCACTCTCAGAGATACAGTAAAAAGTATATTTTAGAGATTATTTTTAATTAAAAAATGGATTTGTTTCCCCATTGATATCTTCAATGATACTCTTTTCATTTGTCCTTGTTTCAAAAAATTCATCCCATTATAAACAAACAACTTCTCATGTAGTCTTTGCATCATGTACCTGATAGGCGTTAAGGGTAAAGGTAAATGATCAAGTTCTCACTTTCAGGATCTTTTACTAGTCGTTGGGCATGTGTGAAAATATGTACATAAAAACTTAGGCAATGATATGCTAAAATTTTTGCAAGTTGCTGAACAAACACAGAGAAGGAAATTAATTTTGTTGAGGGGCACTTTTAACTGTAAAAAAAAAACCAAAATCTCTCATTTGTCCAATACTGGACACCAAATAGCCTCAAGATACTAATCATTTTCAAATATTTTATACAACTTGGGTGATGATCTGAAGTGAAAAGTTCGAAATCCCATTATCATTCCTTAAGCTTCTCAGTCTTTGAGAAGAATTTTTTGATGGCACTTCTTCTGTTCTACAAAATGATAAATAGCAAAATTTTATTGGAGTTTAAATATTTCTGAGAGAACAATTCTTCACTCCCTGCTGTTTACAAGTAAAACACTGTCTACAAATAATCCATTACATTAGCTGGCCTCTTTATCATAGAGCCATGTTGAATACTTGTAACATTTGCAAAAAGACACCAACTGATTGCAAGATGAGCGCTACCCTTGAGCAAATTAGGAACACATTTATTTCGGTCTTATGCGTTTGAAACTAATTTTCTGGTAATATCAAAAGTGTTCATAGAATTAATTTCCTGTCAGTTCAGCAGTATTCAAGTGAATATTTTATGATTTTGCATTAGCTGTATTTGTCTAGAGTTGTGACATGATCGAGTCATTCTCTGAGGGAAACACATTAATAATTAAACTCTGTCCAATGTGAAGTGCTAAAGATGACAGCATAATTGTACATTTCCAGAGACCATTTCGCAAGGCAGAGGAGAATTACCCTGCCACCATTTAAATGTCAATTTAGAATTTCTTTCTAAACTAAAACAGAGCTTCAGAAAAGAAAAGGGGGTGGGGGGCTGATGTCAAATTTGGAAACTACTCTCTTTACTTTCTCTTTATTTTAACATCTGAGCTAAATGCAAATAGCCTCCTTCATTCTTTCTTTCTCATGCTGAATAAACTGTCAGATTTTTTTTTCAATATAACATCATCAATGGTCTTTGAACCAAGACTCTTTAAATGATAAATACTACCTGCATAGATTATCTCCATAGGAAAAAGCACGGCTGACAAGAGAAACTTTCATTTCTTATATCTGAGTCTTTTTTTAACTTAGATAACTTCAGCAATAATTTAATATTTTAAGCTACAGTCAAATAGTTGTAAATTTATCACTCTATGTGTCCTTATTTGTGTTTCCTATTCTAATTATTAAAATAAAGTTATTGGATTTTTAGAAATGGGGATATTTAAAAATTTCTGAGGCATGTATATTGTACACAGTAAAACTCATATTTGTGTTTACTGCCTCGACAAACTGTGGTTAAGAAATATGAGTGGAGCCTGGCCGGTGTGGCTCAGTGGTTGAGCATCGACCTATGAACCAGGAGGTCCTGTTTGGATTCCTGGTCAGGGCACATGCCTAGGTTGCAATCTCAATCCCCAGTATGAGATGTGCAGGAAGCAGCCAATCATTGACTCTCTTATCATTGATGTTTCTACCTTTTTCTCCCTCTCCCTTCCTCTCTGAAATCAATAAAAATATATTTTTAAAAAGAATTGTGACTGGAGAAACATAAAGTTGAATTCAACTGAAACTGACTACAGGCATAGACATGTCCCAAAATAATTTGAGTTGAAATTTGCTGTTGAGCAGAGAGACTGGCAACAAACCCCTCAGGGAATTTCTGCTTATTTCAGACACTAGTGGCCCAGTGCGTGAAATTCGTGCACATTAAAAGGGTATTAATTAGAGGAAATATTTTAATATCGCTATTTGCTTTTCTCTATAATAGAAGTGTCAGAGATTAAAGAAAATTAGTAAAATGTATATGAAAATCTTCCTCCTGTCAGAGTCTGGGGTGTACCATGGGACCCAGAGTCAAGTCTTCAACCACCCACGTGTACCTCAAAATCGCTCAAGACCCAAACCTGGATGGCCCCCCTTCATTGGGCTAGATCCAGACCCGGCCGGTCCCACCCTGTCAAGCCCTGCCAGGTGGGGGGGGTGCAGCCTCAGGTCCCCTGGGTGCCAGGGCAGGGGGGAATGGCCTGAGGTCCCCCATCAAGCCCTGCTGGATGGAGGGAGTGGCCTGTGATCCCCCAGCCTGGCACCAGGGAAGAGAGTGCAGCCTGAGTTCCTCTGGCCTGGTGCCAGGGCGGGGAGAGCAGCCTGAGGTCTCCTGTCAAGCCCTGTGGGTGGAAAGCATGACCTGAGGTCCCCTGTCAAGCCCCATGCAGGAGGTGGGTGGGCCCGCAGCCTCAGGTCCCTGCTGATTCCTCCTTAAGGCTCGTTATGGGAACTTAGCCTCAGTTGTGGGTGCAAATTGACTGGAGTGATGGTCAATTTGCATATTCCCTCTTTATTATATAGGATAGACATTCTTTACTGATTATACATATTCCCTCATTATCTAATATTAGCTGAATAATTACAGTCTTTTTCTTTTTAACTTTCTTTTTATTGTTGACAACATTACAGATGTCCCCATTTTTCCAGCCTTTGCCCACTTCCACCTAGCCACTCTTCTGCCTTAACATTACCATTATAATCTTTAAAGAACCCTACTTCTATGAATTTATTCTAAGGAAATAACACCAGATGATTGACCCACAATGTAGTTTCTGGAGGTATTGTTTATAAATAAATAAAAAAGAAAATTAACTTAGCTCAATGGCTAGAAATAGAAGATTGTTAAATAAATTATTATATGTTTAATTAAGTATTCTAATGCTGTAAAAAAAGCCTTCAGTGACTAAGAAACAGCTTATTCATCTGTTTTATTCATTGATTTATTAATTCATTCCACATATATTTATTAAATGCTTATTAAGTGCCTAGGCAGTATTCTTGATGCTGGAGGCAGAACAGTGAAGGGAACAATTGGTCCAGTTTTAAGGGCTAGCATTCTAGAAGGGAGAGTCTGACAATAACCACATGAGGACATAATGTGCCACAATGTGTTAAAAGCTATAAAGAAGAATTAAATAAATTAAGGAATGAATCAGAGGATAGGGATATTCAGTTGAGTAATCAATCAAGACCTCTGAGCGGTCTTTAACAGGCTCAACTCTAAGGCATTTGGAAGCAGATCATCTTAGGGTGAATGACTAGGAAGTACAATCAATGCTTTAGAAGCAGCAAGGAAGCCAGTCTGACTACAGAGAGTGAGGAAGGAGCAGCAATTAAAGGAGAGACATAGAGGAGCCACCACCATTTAATGCCTGTAGGCCATCGATTTTTATTTCATGACCCTCAGAAAGTAATTACTAATATTTTGTGGACACCAAAAATATATAATTTTTGCCAATCTGACAAAAAGTATAATTTTGATTGTTTTACCAAAAAGAAACTGATAATAATAGTAATTATCTATGCTTTTTGCTCTAAAGTGACTTTATAAGGAAATCCGGTGTATGTAAAGATTTTCGGTACCAATAATCAACCAATTAGACACAGTCCTATTATGCAACGTGACCATTAAGATGTAACCTTACATAGCCTATAACATCTATTATAACAAAAACTCTTATCTATTGAAAGACTTGCATGCATGCATATGAGCATAATCAATGGACACAAGAAACTGGGGAGTAGGGGAGGAGGGGGGAAGGGCAAGGGGGAAAAAATGGAGACCTATCTATCACTGTTGTAATTCTTTAAGCAATTAAAAAAAAAGAAAGAGATAATATGTTAATTGGTCCTGACTACTGAGAAAGATGTTTCCATATGCGCAGCAGGGTATTGATCCCAGAGACAGGGTGGAAGCAGGGAGGCACCTGGAAGAGGCCTATGCCGGGGAAGGCTGGGGTGAGAGCCCATAGCGCTCCATCACCAGTCCTTTACCACCTACTGCTCACACTCAGAGCACCCCGCCACTCACCTGCCTGGGGAAGTAGCACAGCCCAGCAATTTGGATGTTTCCATGCTCCTCTGTCCCCATGCTCCTCTGTCCCCATGATGGGGAGGAACTGCTGCATTGCTCCGGAGATGAGGTGGAAGCAGGGAGGTGCCCAAAGAAAGCAGGACAAGCCCAAGGCGACTCAAGGGACAGAGGGCAGGGCTTGAAGTGGCCAGAGAAGGACAGAGGGGTCTGGGGACTGGGCCAGGAATGCTGGAGCTCTACATGGAGAGCTTTGGGTGTCAAGGCAGATGGATGAGCAGGCTGCACAATTTTGCATGCTGGGCTCCTAGTCTATTAAAAGAGAAACATGCAACTTGATGTCACTCCACTACACCCCAAGCCATGCCCATCAGCCAACCAGAGTGATTATATACAAATTAACCCAACCATGATGGTGGCCAACAGCCACGGAGCTGGAGCAAGCAGGAGGTTTGGTTGCCCTGACAATGGAGGAGGCCAAGCTTCCTGCCTGCCCTGGCCTGCTGTAGCCTTGCTCAAGGCAACAAAGTTTCAATTATAGAAGATAAATGAATCCCAGATACCTGCTTCCAGCCAGCCTTGCTGGGAGCTTCAGTTGCTCGGGGCAGTGGCCAGCTGGCAAACAGTCATCAGCCCCTCATCCAGGATGGTCACACCCTCATGGGGTGAGGATTCCCACTGGGGGGCTTGGCCAGCCTGAAAACAGCCATCAGTCCCTCACCCAGGCTGGCCAGGCACTACAGCAACAACCCCATCCTGATTCAGGACACCCTTCAGGGCAATCCAGCTGGCCCCCACCCATGCACCAGGCCTCTATCCTATATAATAAAAGGGTAATATGCAAATGGGCCCTAACAGCAGAACAACTGGGAATGACTGGTCACTATGACACATACTGACCACCAGGGGGCAGACACTCAATGTAGGAGCTGCCCCCTGGTGGTCAGCGCACTACCACAGAGGGAGCTCTGCTCAGCTCTAAGCCAGGCTGTCAGCTGCCAGCATAGCAGTGGTGGTGGGAGCCTCTCCTGCTTCCTCAGAAGCACTAAGAATGTCCAACTACAGCTTAGGCCTGCTCCCCACTGGCAAATGGACATCCCCTGAGAACTCCTGAGCTGCCAGAGGGATGTCTGACTGCCAGCTTAGGCCCAATCCCCAGGGAACAGGCCTAACTCAGCAGGTGGACATCCCCAAGAGGTCCCTGACTGCAAGAGGGCATAGGCCGGGCTGAGGGACACCTCCTCCCGCCGAGTGCACAAAATTTTGTGCACCAGTCCTCTAGTTATAACAAAACTCTATTATGTGATCAATATATTTATGGCTCAAGACAGGGTGTTCACACCTAACGGCTGTTGGTTGGTATGTTGGCTGTTGTCATTTAATTTGACAACCTTAGAGAAAACAAGTCAATGTCCCTGACTAAATAGCCAGATATTGCATGTTTTAATATATATATATATATATTTTTTTTTAGCACACCAGTTGAAAATTGCTTCTACTAGTATAGGCCAATAAGAGATCTTAAGAGTTTATTCGGGATCTGATAGAAAGCCACTGGAGAGTTCTGAGCCAAAACCTGGAATGATCTGACTTTTGAAAATAATACTTTCATGATATATTAAGTGGAAAACAAGGATTTCAATCAGAAGTATGTAAAACTTATAAAGCATAATGAGGCATGTTCTGATTTTATCTATTTCTGCCTATGAATTCTAAGCTCCTGGTGGGCAGAAACATAAACCTGTTTTTTCATCACTGTGTAACCTGCACTTAGTTTACTGCCTGGCTTATATTAGACGTGTAGTACTATTTGTTGGATGAATGTATAAATGATTAGTAGGACAAGTATTTTAATATATTGCACATAAATAAAATCACTTGTTTTCCTCTTTTCATAGCTGTGACTTCACTATCACATTACTGGCTACTGTTGCCCTATTGGACCATTCAGTATTGGGGTTCACAAGCCTTAGTTATAATTAATTCCTTCACAATGTTTTGTTTTTGTTTTGTTTCTTAATCTAGAAGCTAGTCTATTAGGTCCATAGCAGAGTGTGTTGTATAGAAAAAAAAAAGTATATTTATATGTACATATTCCATGTTCCATATTTTCAAAACTTTCTATGAAAGCTACATTGTTTTTCTATTGACAAAAGAGAAATAAATAGTAAAAAAATATACATATGTTAAAGAGTACCCAGGAGTTCAATAAAGTTGCAATTTTATTTTTTATTTTTGTTAATCCTCACCTGAGGATATTTTTCCATTGAGTTTTAGGGAGAGTGGAAGAGAGAGGGAAAGACAGAGAGCAACAACATCGATGTGATAGAAACACATTGACTGGTTGCCTCCTGCACAAGCTCCAACCAGGGCCAGGACTAGGGGAGCTTGCAACCATGATGCATGCTCTTAACCATAATCAAACCCTTTGATGTACAGGCCAGTGCTCTAGCCACTGAGCCAAACCAACTAGGGCTAAGCTTAGAATTTCAAGTCACTTCAGCAAAAAAAAAGTCATTTCACACTATTGCTAGTGTTTTTAGTGGTTAGAGCATTGACCCATGCCCCAAAAGGTCATGGGTTCGATTCTGGTCAAAAGCAGCTACCTGGATTGCAGGTTTGATTCCTGGCCCCAGTCAAAGCACGTGCAGGAGGCAACCAATAAATCTATCTCCCTCACATCTCTCTTTCTCTTTTTTCTCTCTCTATTCCTCCCTTCCATTCGATGGAAAAAAAAAATATCCTTGGGTGAGGATTAACAAAAACAAAGAAACAGCCATTTCTCAATTTTCATTTTTTCAGAATTTAGAGATTGGGTTGACATTTGTTCTTTTCAGCAAAAGCATAAAAAGAGGCTTACAAAAGAGGTGAACCACACAAACAAAACAAAGGGATGAGTCTATGTATTTCTTTTCAGATGAACCAACTCCACGTACCATTAAACTATAATTAACAAAACCTCAATCTCTCAGAGTAGTCAATTGTTAGGAACCATTATTGCTATTTTTATTTTGCTTTATCAGCACCAACTTCTAGAAGAAAGAGGCAAATGACAAAAATACCTGTGGGCAATAGTTGGAATTTATTCAGAAAAATATCTTCCAGACCATGTTATGCTGTCAAAACACATTTTCACTCTCCCCCACTTTCTACATCTACATTTACACAATTGTGTAGTGATCGCCAATATCTCGAAAAACCTAGAGCTCCTCGTTTCCACTACGATCATTGAACCTGGCTCATTTAGGAGGAAATTTGAAACACTGAATTTAAGAATTATCTTCTCAGTATTTGGAAATTAAACTACATTTTCCAAAAGATTCAATTAATTAGCACATACTCAATTTTGAAAGCTGATATTATTTTTTTAGAGTCCATGAGTTTCTCTTTCATTATAAAAAATATGCAATAATCACAGTTAGCTATCATACTTGGAGGACCAATGACCTGATTATTTAATAAAAATTTTCTGAAAAGTAACAGATATTGCAAGACTAAGTTAACAATTATCAGAGTGTTTATATAGAGTAAAATCTATAGCAATAGAACAACACTATGTCTTTATTTAATAATTCAGAAAACACCCGTAGGGATTAGAAGACTCATTTGAACATTTATCATGATGGAATCATATTTCCAAAGACCTTAATAAGTGCAAGCAGAGAACAGACATGTGTTTTTAACAGGTAACATTTTAATTACCTATTGTCAGTTGTTGTATGTGCTTGACATCATTATAAAATTATGGTTTCCTTCAGTAGAATAATGTACTGTATATATCTCCAAAGACCAAATTAATAAAGCTTTGCTTTGTGTGAACTCTATGGTAGGTTTAGAGTAGTCTACATAAGATCATAGCTTTAAAAAAAAACAATTTTTTTTGGCAGTTAAATTTTGTATATTAAAACGATGTTTATAGGTCATGAAACTATAATTTTTCTATTGTAACACTAGTGGTAAATTATTAAAATGTTGTCATCTCTCTTTTAGGAGCAGAATAAGAATGTTCTGGGGCTACATAACATATTTTATAGCTATAGTTAGAGGTCAAATGCTGGTCAATTTAGAAAATTATTATCAGTATCTTTCTCAACCTCTTTATCCCGTCCCCGTCCCCCCCCAATTTCACTTAATATCCTTCATTTCAGGGCCATTCCAGACACTTTCATTGTTGCTTTTTTCACTCACCGTCACCACAGCCTTATCTGGGAAGGTCTCTCTCTCTCTCTCTCTCTCTCTCTCTCTCTCTCTCTCTCTCTCTCACACACACACACACACACACACACAATTATTTTTAAATGGATAAATATGCTTTAAAATTATATATTCCTCCCTATTTTCTGTGCACCCAAATCCCAGGTGAACTCCCCAGAGCTAAACCATGTTACTAGTCTGTTGTATATCTTTACAGAATTTGTATATACATACATATCTGTGGCAAACTTACACCTATAAATCCCCTTTCATAGATTAATCAGAGTTTTATATGTACTGTTCTGCACCTTCTTTATTTTACTTACCAATAAATCATGGCTATCTTTTTACATCAGTGTGTATCAATAAACCCATTTAAACACAAACAAACTAACGGCATACTATCCTATTGTATGGATATACTGAATTTAACTATTTCTTTTTAGCTGGAATCTTAGGGTATTTCTAATCATTGATATTGAAAACTTTGTTGTAATAAATCTTGTTTAAAAGGCTTTATGTACAACTGCAATATTAAGTATTCATATCCAAGAAGAAAATGTTTTACCATTTACTCAAGCCTACCTGCCCCTTCCCTTTTCTCAGGAGAGTGTCGATTTTCTATACTCTCTCCATGCACGGAATGCTGTGTGACCCCAGCAAAAGATGGACTCTGCTACATATCCAAGTTCTGTCATCAGATCACTCTCCCTTTACCCAGTTCCACCTGTTACTACATCATGGACCTTAGAAAGGTTACCTGACATTTCTGTGCTAAGGTTTCCTTATCTGTAAAATAGAGGCAATCCTAGTAACTTGTGATTGTGGGCTGGCATACAATATATGAAAGAGTGGCTTGAAGAGTGCCAGGCACAATAATTAGCACTTTATTAATGTTAGCATTAGAATCAATCCTAATGATCATTTTATGTGTGCCTACATAATGTTAAGGCATGCCTACATGCATTTTATTTAAAAGTGCTAATGAAGAAGGTATATTAAAATGTTTAAAATCTTCTCTGCATTTATTGAAATGAACATACCATTATCTTTCTTTACCTTCTTAGGAATGTGTAGCTATTCGTATTGAATGTCAGCAAGTTTGGGTTTTTATAAAACTACCTTTCCCAGTTTTTCGTAGTAATGTCATGCTTTCCTTATAACACGGTGTGATGGGTTCTTTCTTCTTTATAGGTTTTGTGGGAAACATTTAAAAGCATTAAAAATACCTGTCTGTGGACATTTATTAAAGTTCCCTCTGGATCCTTTTGCAACTGACAAATGTGGCTGGCATTTCTGTGAGCATTTTCCCAATCGATTCTCACATCACTTAGGTCAGTTTAGGTGTTCTGCTGCTTTGGTGAAAAACTTTACAAATTCGTATTTTCTTGGACAAATATTTATGTCTCACAATTTATGAAGTACATTTATTCACATACAGCTGAATTTATGTTTCTTTCCTGGCTGTTTCAGAGTTGTTCTCAAAACATTTGCTGAGTTCTCTGCAATTAGTGTTTTTCTCTTTGGGGAAAACAGAGATCTGTCTGGTTCTCAATGAACTCTCCTCCACCCCCACTTCGCATCCCTTGCAATTGGAAGATATTTCTGTGCTGATTTAGAATTTTGTGACTCATCCATGACCTGCCAAGGACACTGCTGATCCAGACATGAGATTTAGTCACCCCCTTATGTCTCTAGTTCCAAGAACACAGCACTTAAGATTTGTAGAGCTCTGTATCTGCTACTGAAACTGTCCCCAGTTTTGTCTAACTTTTATAATATTTGACAGCTATTTTTTATAGCTAGAGGTTTAGGGTTGTGACTAGCTCCTGCTTTCTTTGGTGATAGCAACGTATTATTTTCTTGTTAATTTTTATTAACATTTTATGTGGCTTTAAAGAAAGAAGTGAAATAGACTAGCTTTATTGCATTATATTAAACTATCTTGTATATTTTTAGTTATTAAACTTCATTTCATCAATTTACTTCTTGAAGGCTTTCTAAATCTCACTGTATTAAGAAATGTATTATTTAAATTCTTCTATTTCTCCATAGTTCTCCTCTTTGCTCTTATTACTTAGGATTGCTCTATTTGGTTGTGTTTTCCAAAAGTTTGCTAAATTGAGAGATCGGGGACAATGTGATAACCCTGAAATAGAACCTAGCATATAATAGGCTCTTAATAAATCTTTATTGAAAACTATATCCTCCCATGGTTGTTTGTTGTTTCTGTTATTTAGCAAATTATTTTTAGTATAATGAACAACATGATTTCACGGTTTAATAATGAAACATTTTCAGTTGTTGATCGGTGGAAGTTTTAAGTGTTAGAGCTCAATCTAATTATGGTCCAGGAGAACGGCGCAGGAGTTTGAAAGACTGAAGGCTACCATCTCACCTCCTCTCTTACACCAAGTACTACCTGCCAACTTCCCCCAAACCACCATGTGTCCTGTCACTAATATGAATATTTTCTCTCCGGATCACAGACTTTTATCCAAATAATTAGACACGCATGAGTACACACGTATCATGTGAATAAGTCTTCTGCACTTGCCAATTATCAAAGGAGGTAATATTCTGAATTCAGATAGTAGAAGCTGGCTGACAAGTATTTCAACACAACATGGCTACGAACTTGCTCTATGACCTTTTAGGCATCTTGGTTAATCTCTCTAAATCTAGATTCTTCACTTAAAATGCAATCATACTAGGATTACGTACTCCTTGGAATTGTGTGTATTACATGCAAAATGCTATATGCAATGTCTTGCATATTATATATTCAAAAACAAATGTTTCATCAAACATGTATTTAAACAACAGCAAACTGTTTAAATTGAGAGAGTTTCTTGAAAAGGAATTAGATCACAGATAAAGCATCACTAGGTTTGGGGAGAAGAGGTGATTTGATCAAAAAAGTGAAGGAACTTGTACACCCCCTTTTCGATTTTGCAAGTTTGCCAAGGGCTGGTCCTGTTAGAACAAAGTAAATAGGACAAAAGCAATGGCCTCCAGCAATCTTGCGTTCCCAGCCTATCCTCACACTTCTAAAGTCCTCGTGTTTTTAAAATGATCATAGCCCTAGCTTTCCTTAATATTTCATCAAAAACATTTACAATGATGTAATTTTTAAATGCAAACTTAAAATTGCACAGAAGGGAAATATTAAGCTATGAAAGGTCAACTCATAAGAAAAAGCTGTTGCAGGACATCAGTAGTGTCTGCAGCAAACAGGTCAATTCCTTTGTCCCAGGCCGCTTGGAGCTATCCCTGAGGCTAGTTTCAATGTGACTCCTAGGAATTCCATATTTTCATTCAAACAATTATCACTGAAGCCCTCACTGGCTGGCTGACTAACCAGATTTTGTGTCTTCCTTTTCTAGCCTGTAATCTAAAATCCTATGGGTTCACCAAGTTAGATGGTTTTTCCAATCAGAACTAGGGAGAATAAATCAGATAAAATTTAAATTGGCCCATGTCATTATTTTATGGCTGAAGACTTTTTAAGAGGGATGAAAGCAGAGATTAATGGTAGAGTTAAAGGAAAGACTTGAATTTTCTTTATCCATTCATTTGCCCACTGCCCAAACAATGGCATGTCAGTGTTTCTGCAGTTTATCATGGCCCTGAAAACACAGCGTCCCCTACCTTATTCTGTGTAACTCAGAAGATGTTGAAGTATTTCTTTCTTAGACACCAATTTAAAGGAACATTTTAATATTAAAGCTTTAGACAGGATTCACTACAACGTCTCTCATTTTATAGCCATCTTATCGGGCACACACACTGAACACAGAGGGATGTGACAATGTGATAGCTGCACTACTACCCATGACTAGAGAACACCAGTCCCAGGTTGGTAGAGGAGAGAATTGAGAAAGAAGAGAGGAAGGATAGAGACACATAGAGAAAAGCCTGACGAATAACAAGGGGTTGAACCTACAAGATGATATTGTCCAGTAAAGAATTTTTGTTGGTGAAGTGACTGAAGGGCATTCAAAATATGTGTCCAATATCCACTTCTTATTTATTTATTTATTGATTGATTGATTATTTTTAATATGTTCTTATTGATTTCAGAGAGAGGAAGGGAGAGAGACAGAGAGATAGAAACATTAATGATGAGAGAGAAATATTGATTGGCTGCTTGTTGCATGCTTCCTACTGGGGGTGGAGCCAGCAAACAGGGCATGTGCCCTGACAGGGAATGGAGTATAACCTCCTGGTTCATAGGTGGATGCTTAACCATGGAGCTCCCTGTTTTGGGCTCACTTTAGTTTAGGTACACCATTTGCATCTCACATGCTTCCATGCTTCCCAATTCAGCAGAGCCTGTTACATCACATGCCTAGAAGGTATATGAAGTCCTTGGGGACACAGGAAATGGGCAGGGAGAGCAGAATTATGGGTCTGAATTCCTTCTCTGGTCAATGGAAAACAAAACAGAGGACAATAGCTGAAGATGAGATGCTAGTAAAATCTAGACTTCACTACAGCAAAACCTTGATATAAAAAATAGAACTCAGGAAAATAAATGGACTGGAGATCATTAGCTCTCCCATAGAATATTGGGTGGGGAGTTCTTTAAAACTTGAGAGTGTTGTATCTCATCAAACATCTGGTGTTTGATAGTAAACAGTTTCCACCCTTCGAAATGAGAAATGAGCCCAGCCTGTGTGCTCAGTGGTTGGGCATCAACTCATGCACCTGGAGGTCGCTAGTTGGATTCTTAGTGGGGCACATGCCCTAGTTGTGGGCTTGATCCCAAGGCGTGGTTGTGCAGGAGGCAGCTGATGGATGTTTCTCTTTCATCAATGTTTCTATCTCTCACTCGCTCTACCTCTCTCTCTAAAAAAGTCAATAAAAAACATCCTATTAATAAAAGCCTATGTGGTTGTCACACCCTCAAGCCATGACACCCTCACACTGCAATGAGCTATCACCAGGAGGCTGGGTGTACAGTGGGTGCATGTGGGTGGGCAGGGGCTTGACTCTGTGTGCAGAGTGTGGAGGAGGGGCTCATGGCTCTGTGTGGCCAGGCCTGGGGGGGCCTGTGGCTCCATGCAGTGCAGAGGTGAATCCCCTGGCTCAGGCCTACCTCTTTGGGGTAATCCATGGAGGAGCCTTGGATGGGTGGGGCCTACCTCTTTGGGGTGATTGATTGCAGGGTTCCTGCACTGTGAGAGGGCACAGACCAGACTGGGGGACCCCTCCCCCACCCCAAGTGCATGAATTTCGTGTACTGGACCTCTGGTATTAAAATAAGAAATTAACTATACACTGAGATAGTTATGAAAATACTATTAATGAAAAGTGAATCTTCCTCCACCTGTCTTCATTCTTTCCTCCTTTCTAAAGTTATTTCATTCTCATGTATTTACTATGTACTAGAATCAACATTTAGAGCAATTCCAATTGCAAAAGAACTTTATTAGCGCATAGAGAATAGCATAAATCTCCAGCAAGGATATATAGTTAATGATTCAGTAAAAAGAAGACTAAAGTAGATTTAGGAAGTGAAGCTATGGAGAAAGTTTAGCTATACTTTTTAATGTGCAGATATTTATCAAATTCCTTCTATTACAACACAATAATCTGTCTAAAAGAATCATTGTCCCTCATAGTTTTGCTTGCCTGATGAATAAATACAGGAAGGTAGATCTGAAACAAAAACATGACATCTAGTGAAACACTATGAATTTGGAGAAAACACAGAGGCATGCTAATGGTAGTGGCGATTACTAATAATTATTCGAAGCCTCAATTTATCACTTTCTCTTGAATGGATAATTAAATTGTTTTCAACCTGGGGTTATAAATAATTCTCCTGCAAGCATTCTTGTACATGTCGTATACACTGATATCTTTTGGAAATAGGAATGTGATTTTGGGGTTATTGGGTAGGCATATATTAACTTCAGAAGATAGTAATAAGTTTTCAAACCAATTTACCACCCCATCAAAATTTTTTGAGAGTTTAGTTATTCCACTACCTCGCCAATGGATGCTATGGACAGTCCTTTTAAAACTGTTTACATTCTGATGGGCATGTGCGGATACAACATTATGGTTTTCTATCACATTTCCTTGTTGAATTATAATGTCAGGCCCTCTTCTGGTGCCTGGGCTGTTTGAATAGTCTCTTTTGAGAAGTGCCTGCTCTAGCATTCTGCAAATTTTTAAATTGGCTTATTTGTCTTTTTTCTTATTGGTTGTAGGAGTTTGTCATATATTGTGAGTTATTTTTCAGCTATTCAGTAGTGTGAAAATCTTTTCTGGGACTGTGGCTTCTTTATCCATTTTCTTAATGATATATATTTGATAAACAAATATTAGTTTTAATTAGATGCAAGCTATTTTGAAAATAATGATCAGCATTTTCTCCTGTCCATTTAAAGAAATATTTGTTACTCTGAAGCCATGAAGGCATTCTGCTTTTCCTTCTAGGAGGTTCATTGTTTTCCTTCTCACACTTAGTTCTATAATCAAGATGTAAGCTAATAAACATATTGTGCTATACTAGTATCTATACAATGAAATAATATCAATAATAAAAACTACATATATACTCAACATCTCTGATAATTCTCATAGACTTTATGTTGAGCAAAGGAGTCCAGAAATGAAGAATATAAATACTACTAGAGGCCCGGTGCACGAAATTCGTGCACTGGGCTGGGGTTCCCTCAGCCCAATCTCAACCCTCTCCAATCTGGGATCCCTCGGGGGATGTCTGACTGCCGGTATAGGGATCGGGCCTAGACCGGCAGTCAGACATCTCTCACAATTCGGGACTACTGGCTCCCAACCAATCACCTGACTGCCTGTCTGATTGCCCCTAACCGCTTCTGCCTGCCAACCAGATAACCTCCTAATCATTCTCCTGCCAGCCTGATTGATGCCTAACTATTCCCTGTCACCTGATCACCCCTAACTGCCCTCCCCTGCATAGTCCCTCTTTATTAGATAGGGGTTTTTCTTTAGCATATTGGACACTTTACCTGCCGTGGTCTTGACAAACCAGTAAAAATGTAAACACAAACTAAAGGTGTCATAAAATAAACTCCTTAAATAGGAATGTCATGAGATCTTGGAAAGGTGATATCATGTGGGTGT
>PVJC01001770.1:0-88213 GCA_004026665.1 Murina feae
CTCTGTGCACTCGGGAGGTCCCTCAGCCCGGCCTGTGCCCTCTCGCAGTCTGGGACCCCTCGGGGGATGCCCACCTGCTGGCGTGCCTGACCAGCCTGGGTGAGGGGCTCTAAGGCTGCCCACAGCTCCCATTGCCCAACGTCCCAGCAAGGCTGGCTGGACACAGGTTCTGGAGTTTTTTCTCCTATAATTGATACTGTTCCTTGAAGGCCTGGGGTCATCTTCTATAATTGATACACTGTTCCTTTAAGGCAGCCTTCTAACTACTAACGAAGCCTCCTCTGCCTCACCTCGCAGAGTCTATAATGAAATAATTGTTACTTTTACTGGTTAGGCCGGAGCTGCTCTTTCCTTCAGCTCCGGAGGATTCTATGATTGTTACATTGTTTCAAAACTGCTAGAGGCAGTTTAATCAGTTTAATCGGAGCTGAGCTGAGGGGCATAGCTTCACTTTCGCTGCTGCCGCAATGGAAAGGGCTGTTTACTCAGGTCCGTGAGTGGCGGCCGCCATGTTGGCTGGGCTAATTTGCATACAGCCGCTCTGATTGGCTGGTGGGCGTGGCTTACCCTGTCTCGGAGAAACGGTTAATTTTAATATTTCACTTTTATTAGTTTAGATATCCCCCTTTTCTACTCCCTTCCTCTCTCTCTAAAAATATCAATAAAATATTAATTAATAAATAAAAGAAAATCAAAGGAGATATTAAAGCTTGTATTTATCAGAGATGGAATTAATTTCTACATATCTGGAACTATTAGAGTGTAAAAGAATGTATGAGTGTATAAAAGATCAGCAGGGACTCTGTCTTTGATGAGTAAATTGACACTAAGACAAAAAAGAAACTACCAAAAGCTGAAGTTTATGTCCAATAAAGTTTTATGAATATGAATCCTATATAACAAATAGGTAATATGCAAATTGTCCTCACACCCTCACATCACAAGATGACCACCCCACGTCATCACAAGATGGCTGCCACAAGATGGCCACCCCCATGTTGTCACAAGATGGCTGGCAGGGAAGGGCAGTTGGGGATGATCAGATATGCAGGGGAAGGTAGTTGGGGGGGACTAGGCCTGAAGGGGAGAGCAGTTGGGGGCAATCAGGCAGGCAGGCAGGCAAGTGGTTGGGAGCCAGCAGTCTTGGATTGTGAGGAGGATGTCACAGATATTGGGCCTAAACCGGCAGTTAGACATCCCTCAAAGGGTCCCAGATTGGAAAGGGTACAGGCTGGGCTGAGGGACACTCAAGTTCACATATTGTATGACCCCTCTTGTGCACAAATTTCATGCACTGGGCCTCTAGTCATTCTATAACAGATAATATTGATTGAGAACCTCAATGGGCCAGTTAATCCTTTAAAACTTTTACAGACAATAACTCAAATGGATCCTCATAACCACCCCACAAGGCATGTACAGCTATTAGCCTCACATTGTAGACAAAGAAACAGCACAGTAAAGGAAACAGCACAGTCATTGAACGAGTCAGGATTTCAGCTGATCTTGGGCCAGAAGCCACATTCCACCTGTTGGGCTGCCTCAGACACTAAACCGAACCTACAGTGAAAGTTGGTTTCCTGGTGATTCCAACCAGATGCCCATCAGATCCCTGGCTACTTCCCTGACCCTTTCCAGGCAGCACTGCCCCACAATGGCCCATGTAAGTGCTCTGGAAAGATTAGCACAAATGGCCCCCATCCGAAAGACAGACACAGCCTAACAAGTACCTCAAAACCAAGGCACGGGCCCCTGCACATAGACAAAATGCAGACCCCGTGAGCATCTGAGGACCATGGAGAAGGGTAAAGCTAGCCACGGTGGGGTCAGGGAGAGGAAGGTGCTGCTGTCCTCACCACAGCCCAAATAAACACTGAACCCATAAAATTGATTCTGAAAGTATGTTTTTGGCAAAATAATCAATGAAGTTTTTCATTGATGAGAGTAGGAAATTAAAACAAAAACTATGTTGGGTAATGTTCCTTTAACTGATGTAAAATGTGAAGGAATTGACTGTAATTGACTCCATGGAAAGATGCCAGAAATTCCTCAGCATTAGATCTGAGTTTAAAATAGGAAGTATTGCACCTAATTAGTATGGTGATTTTTTAAAAATCTCTCCTCTATAGTTCAGAGTTCATTTACAGACAAGGAATTCACCTATTAACAAATGGAACACCTCAACACCATAAAATGACACCCAGGTATTGTTCTGGTGTCCCATGGCTCCCCTTTTAGGCTGGGACATGTGACAACAAGCTGACAGAGGTGGCACTGCCACGTGGCTTCTTCACAAAACCCAGGTGCCACCTAGGGCGGAGAGGTCCAGCCTCTGGCATCCGTGTCTTCTCCATGCTGCAGCTGTCAGCCCAGTCCTCCAAGTTCACAAATACCTGGGCACAAGCACATGTCTAAATGACAGGTGGGGTGGGGCTAATGGAGTAAGCTCCAAAAGACTAGCAGGTAGCTGAGCTTTCTCTACCTTAAGAAACTAGGAACACGGGTGTTGTAAGAAATGGAACCACTGTGTAGCCCCGTATCAATGAGTGAGGTTTGGAGTGAGAGGAAAGAGAGAAACCGAAAAACTGTCAGCCTCACTTTAAGGGGTAGTGAAAACAAAGGGGGAGAATGAACTTTAACCAAAATGCAACATAAAAATCATTTTTAAAAATGAAGTACTGATACATGATACGATGTGGCTGAAGCTTGAAAACATTATGCTGAGTGAAGTAAACCAGAAATAAAAGTTCACATATTGTATGACTCCATTTATACAAAAAATCCAGGATACATGAAAGTATAAAGACAGAAAGCAGATTAGTGGTTGGCATGGACTAGGAGGAGTGCAAGTAGGGAGTGACTGCTTAATTGGCGTATCCTTTGAAAATTATGAAAATGAGTTGGATCTAGACAGTCATGCAAATATGCTTAATGACACTAATGTGTATACTGTGAACTGGTTAATTTTATGTTAAGCAAATTTCACCTCAATAAAAAAAATATTTGTAATTGCAACATAAACATATTGGTCCAACAAATAAGAAGTGGTTCTAGGATGGACTGCAAGCTTCCCAGAATTGTATCAGGTATCTCTTCTTCTCTGCCCTCCATTTAGAAAATCCCATAAGACTGAGCAAGTAATTTTTATGGCTTTACAATAGATATTTGTAAAATTCTCCCTCAATTATCTGTAACATAAGTGCCCAATCAATTCAAGCAGCCTGTGGTCCCAGTACTCCTCCTGCTGCATGATCTTACCAGACGTGAGGGAACATGCTGGCCATCCTCAGCACCAAACATAATAGGTTCAGCAGGCTATGTGCACCCAAGGGAAAGTTACAGAAAGCCCAGAATCCAAAGCCAAACTTTTAAATACAAGCTAATGTTTATTGAGCTTTTGGTACTTGCCACAAACTGTTGGCAGCATTTGGGTAAGCCCTAACTTATTTCTTCATTACAACAGTCATCATGCAAGTGAAGCAGGAGAAGGCCAGGAAGGTTAAGTAGGATATGCAAGGTGATAGAGCTAATAAAGGTGAAGAAGAGATTTGAGCCCAGACAGTCCACATCCACAGCCTCCCTGTTTAGCCTCTGTGCTTTACAGCCTCTCCATAGACAGGACCCATTTCTTTAAAGTTCCATTTTAGTTCTAAGATTGGTGTAAATAGGCCCATGCTAGCCCTGGCTACAGCGAGGAATCCCAATCATCAGTAGGAAAAGTAAAGAGCACTAGACGGATATACAAGAGATCAGTGTTCTAGACCCATCTTGGTTATTGATACCGTGACTTTGGGCAGATTATAAAACCTCTCTGGCCCTTAGTATCCTCTCTGTGAACATGAGAAGTTGGATTAGATTAATAGTTTTCCAATTATTTAAGCAGAAGAACTTATTCTTAAAATTAAACTTTATTTTGAAACCTAATATACAAAACAGATAAAAGTGTGGAGCTATTCCAGCATAAGGTGGAGGAGGGAGGATGCAGAACCTCTCTCCAGGCCCTAAGCAGTTCCTAAGACACTTTCTTGAAACCCTGGTGACTCTGTGGAACACAATTTGAAAACCACTTGAATAGATATTTGTAAAGTTCTTCTGAAAATAAATCCTAGTCCTAGCCAGTTTTGCTCAGTGGATAGAGTGTCGGCCTGTGGACCAAAGGGTCCCGGGTTCCATTCTGGTCAAGGGCATGTACCTTGGCTGCAGGCTCCTCCCTGGCCTGGGTGGGCCCTGGTCAGGGCATGTGCAGGAGGCAACCAATCGATGTGTTTCTCTCACATTGATGTTTTGCTCTGTCTTTCCTGCTCTCTTCCACTCTCCCTAAAAAAAAAAAAAAAAATCATTGGAAAAATATCCTCCAGTGAAGATTAACAAAGAAGAGAAACCCTAAAAATCTTAATTTCAAATACTGCATCTTTAGGCATTCTTTAATACTGTGTGTATGGGGGGGGGGTTGCAGGGGGGTGGGGGGAATAGAATGTTCTAGTCACTTTGCTCAAAGACATAACATTTGAATTGATGCCTTTTGTAGTGTTGGTGAAGGTTTCAGGTAAGAAGTGCGAGTGGATCCCTCTGAGGACATAACCAAGAATCAATAAAAGGATATGGAGAATCTACGCCTTCCAAGGGGTTCAAATCTCTCTGGATTAACTGTTAAGTATTACCAGCCCAACAGACTCCTCAGGAGACCAGCTTCAATTCTGAATCTGCGTTTTCTTTAAACAGCTCTAAAGTTACTAAGGTAGACTTAAACATCAATCAAGGTAGCACCACTTCTTTCTCCATAAAACTTAGTGCTGAGATCTTGCTGGGTCCCTATATTCAACTTGGTCAATGAACAACTGGACAAGAAATGATAGGGAGAGCATGAGTCTCTCATATTAATTCTGGAAAGATCAACTGACAGAGACCTCCAGGGGAGGGAACTTTTCTTTTAAACATTCATGAGCAAGTCAACTGCATTCTCTCCTCTCACCCTGCAGGCATTTATAAAGTCCAGCTTGCTGCAGTGCTTGGAAGAGGTTATACAACTGTTATGGTGCAATGTTCAAGGCAGACAGATACCCATAAGTTATAGGCCAAGACAAACAAGAATATAATAATAGCAGCCATAACATAAAGATAATTTATTTTGAGCATGTGGGAGTTGAAGAGATCAGCAGATATACTGTTAAGCATTTAGGTACTAAAGCAAGAGAGCTTAGCAAATAGGGAAAGAGCAGGAGAGAGGTGGAGGGGAGAGAGATCGATCTCCTTTGAAAACAATGGAGCATTTGAACTAATTAACTAACTAACAATTATGTGGTTATGGGCTGCACCAAACAAAGAGGAAAGGACATTCTCCTACACCCCCATTCTGCCATTTGGGTGGCATATACCACCCAAGGGGCAAAGCATTTGTTTAGTCCTAGAAGAGAGATCATACAAGAAGCAGTTTCTTTTCTTTGTTCAAAATGCTGGCCAGATGGCAGTAAACAACAACAAAAAATCACCATTTGAAATTAGAAAAACATCACAGTACCTTTCTTTGGGGAATGGCAAGAAAGAATTACAAAGCTATTTCTTTACTTTTTTAGCCAATGAAACTGAAGTAAAAGAATCACTTTGCAGGTTTAGTTTTTCTTTTAAAGCATAGCAGAAAATGCACTTTATTTGTATATTCTCAAGATGTCTATTGTGCACTCTCCCAAATGTCACAAACAGGGCTGAATAAAATCTCAGACACCAAGTCATTGGCTGATCCTCAACACTGCAAAATCTTAAAAAAAAAATCTCCCTCCAAAAAAGAAAACATTCAAAAATCTTGAACTCATGCACTAAACTCTCAGGTGAAATGTTTCTAATCAACTTTTAAAAGTAAGCCTTGCCAGTGTGGGTCAGTGGTTGACTGTCAACCTATGAACCAGGAAGTCAGGGATTGAGTCCTGGTCAGGGCACATGCCCACATTGCAGGCTCATCCCCAGTAGGGGGCATGCTGGAGGCAGCTGATTAATAATTCTCTCTCATCATTGATGTTTCTGTCTCTCTGAAATCAATAAAAATACATTTTAAAAAATAATAAATATCAATATTATCTAAATTTGAGAAGTTCATGTCAAAAATTAAATGTCCATAAAAGTATATATCATTTGTACACAGTGATGGTTGGAAATCAGCTGATACAAGGTAACACAGGGCCTAAAGCAGAGGGGTGAAGACTTCCGGCATCTGAAAGTTCTTCCATACCCAATTCTTCAACATCACCAATTCTCAAATGTGCTTCTTTCATTCATCCCTAGCCACTGTCAGTGTTATAGTTCAGGCCCTTGCCTTGCCTCTCATCTTGCTAATATCAACACCTAACAGGAATTTGTACTGATCAACTGTCTTGACTCTCACTCCCCAATCACAATCAATCTATTTTTCAGGCTGAATCCAACATCATCATTCTAAAACACAGATGTGATCATGTCACTCCATTTTTAAGAACTTTAAAAGCTCCCTGTTACCTCCAGGATAATCCAAAAGCTTTAGCAGAGCCTAAAAGACTCATCATCTTGCCCACCTTACCCTTTTGGCCTTACCTCCTACTCATCCTCCTCTTTCCCACAATCAGCAAGCACAGACCTCCAACTCACCTCCCTCCGACCATTGAACATGGACATTTATACTCATGCTTCCCTCAGTTCCCACCTTTCCCTTCTATCTGTCAGGCTATTAAAATGCCAGCTCCTCCATGAAACTTCCCAACATTTATAAGCAGCTGGTTTTCTTCTGGTCTTTCAGAGCATTCACATGCATGCCCACTAGTAGAATAGTCATTTCTTCTGATCTTGTTGTTTCCAATGACTGCCTTGCCTCTTTAGTTATCTTAGGGAGGGGAAATATGTGTCTTTGTGTCACAATCCCCAGCACAGAGCAGGCTTTGCAAATGGCTAGGTAGATGACAAGTAAATGACTGATAAATGAATTCAGAGGTTTATAACCCAAGTGAGAAAGGTAGTAAAAAATATGTGAAGTTGAATACTTAACAGTTGAAATAAGTAATAGTTGAACTCAATGAATAAAAGAAATATGACAGACAATCAAGTGTCATAAGATCCTGAGGCTGGAATCTGGGGAAGAATTTCTCCAAGAGGAAGTACTTGAATCTTCAATAGATGAAGAGGATTTGAATTAGAACACAGAAGTGGCAACTGCATTCCAGGAGGCTGGAATGTGAAAGAGAAAAGGAAAGCAGAGCCCTGGTCAGGTGGTTCAGTTGGTTGGAGTGTCATCCCGTACACAAAAACATTGTTACAGGTTTGATTCTCCATCAGGGCACATACTTAGGTTGCAGGTTAGAGCCCTGGTCAAAGTGCATACAAAGAGTCCACCAATTGATGTTTCTCTCTCACATTGATGTTTCTCTCTCTCTCTCTCTCTCTCTCTCTCTCTCTCTCTCTCTCTCTCTCTCTTCCCCCCCCTTTTCTCTCTCCCCTTTCCCTCTCTTTCTCTCTCATTTTCTCACTCCTTAAAAATCAATGAAAAGCATCTACTGAGGTGAGGATTAAAAAAATAATAAAGCAGGAAGGCCCAATCATGTTTGGAGGCTAAAAATAAAACAATCCTAGAAGCATTTTTTGGAGGCATAAGCTAGTCTTCAACATTTTTAAAAATGCCTGCTCCCAGAAATTAAAAACCCATTTGAAAAAATAATGATAGAAAACTTCCCTAACTCAGTGAAGGAAGTAGACATAAAAGTTCAAGAAGTGCAGAGAGTCCCAAAAAAGATGAACTTAAAGAGGCCCACACCAAGACATACAATTAAAATGCCAAAGGTTAAAGACAAAGAGAGGATCATAAAGCAGCAAGAGAAAAGCAGTTAGTTACCTACAAGGGAGCTCCTATAAGGCTGTCAGCTGATTTTTCAACAGAAACTTTGCAGACCAGAAGGAAATGGCAAGAAATATTCAAAGAGATGAAAAGAAAGAACCTACAACCAAGATTACTCTACCTAGCAAAGCTATCATTTAGGATTGAAATACAGATAATGAGCTTCCCCGACAAGAAAAGGTTAAAGGAGTTCATTACCACCAAACCAATATTATATAAACTAGAGGCCTGGTGCACAAAAATTTGTGCAGTTTTGGGGGGGGGGTCCCTCAGCCCAGCCTGTGCCCTCTCGCAGACTGGGACCCCTCAGGGGATGTCCACCTGCTGGCTTAGGCCCACTCCCCCTTAGGCAATCGGATCTAAGCTGGCAGTCAGACAACCCTCTGGCAGTCAGGGAGCCCTCAGGGGATGTCCACTTGCCAGCGGGGAGCAGGTCTAAGCTGCAGTCGGACATCCTTAGTGCTGCTGACGAGTCAGGAGAGGCTCCCACCACCATCGCTGTACTGGCAGCTGTCAGCCTGGCTTGTGGCTGAGCAGAGTTTCCCCTGTAGGAGAACACTGACCACCAGGGGGCAGCTCCTGCATTGACATCTGTCCCCTGGTGGTCAGTATTTGTCATAGCGACCAATCATTCCTAGTGGTTCTGCTGTTAGGGTCAATTTGCATATTACCCTTTTATTATGTAGGATTATATAGGATAGAGGCCTGGTGCATGGGTGGGGGCCAGCTGGTTTGCCCTGACAGGTGTCCCAGATCAGGCTGGGGTTCCCACTGGGGTGCCTGGCCAGCCTGGGTGAGGGGCTGATGGGTGTTTGCAGGCTGGCCACAGCCCCTTCAAGGTGGGTGTCCCCTCCTGGGGTGCCTGGCCAGCCTGGATAAGGGGCTGATGGTTGTTGCCAGGCTGGCCACAGCTCCCATTGACCCAATGTCCCAGCGAGGCTGGCTGGAATCAGGTTTCTGGGGTTTATTTATCTTCTATAATTGAAACTTTGTTGCCTTGAGTGGAGGCCAGAGTCTGCCTAGGCAAGCAGTTTCCTCAATCGCTGGTGAAACAAAGCCTCCTGTTTGCTTCAGCTCCATGGCTTCTATAATTGAAACTTTGTTGCCTTCAGTGGCCTAGGAAGGCAGTTTCCTCCATCGCTGGTGCAATGGAAGCCTCCTGTTTGCTCTAGCTCCATGGCTGCCGGCCGCCATCTTGGCTGGGTTAATTTGCATGCAGTCGCTCTGATTGGCTGGTGGGTGTGACTTGGGTGTAACAGAGTAAGTACAATTTGCATATTACTCTTTTATTAGATGTTAAAGGGCATTCTTTACGAAGAAGATGAAGCAGAAAAAGATATAAAATATGAATAGTAAAATGGGAATAAATACACATCTATCAACAATTGAATTTAAAAAACAAAATAAACAAATGAGCAGAATAGAAACAGACTCATAGATACAGAGAATGTTTTGATGGTTACCAGATGGGAGGGGGTTAGGAGAATAGGTAAAAAAGGTCAGGGATTAATAAGTACAAATTGGTTGTTACAGAATAGTCATGGAGATGTAAAGTAGAGCATAGGGAATATAGTCAATATTATTCTGATAACTATGCATGGTGTCAGATGAATGCAAGGTTTATTGGAATAATCACTGAGTAAGTTATGTAATGCCTAACCACTGGAGTATATACCTGAAACTAATATAATAATGTCAACTGTAATTAAACATAAAAATGATTTAAAAAATTTTATTAAAAAAATAAAATGTCTGATCCCTTCATTCTTCAAAAAGTGCAGAGCTAGGATGGGACCATAGTCACTGCTGGAATCCCTAATGTAACCCTCAATGCCCCCTGTTACTGGTCTACCAAATGTCAGCCTTGCGGGAATCAGACAGCTCCGCCCTAACTTTGCTGACACACTACTGCCTGGAATCAGCTCTCACAGATGCTGCATGGAACATGGGACCACAGAGCATGTTTTCACACAACTAGGGATTATTTCTCTGCTCTGACTCAAAGTAGGAAATAACTCTTCCCACCAAAATAGGCTCCTTGCCTTTACTAAAGTCACAGAAATGTGAATCCCACAAGGACATGCAGATAATTCACATTAGAGAACTGGAAGCTGTGGCATTTATAGAGGATACTGAAAGGAAATGGAGCTTACCTTCCGTAGAAATCAGTGCTTAGAGACTACACTTTGACAAGTACCTAAATGAAGTCAAAGACTGAGTAAGATGGATTGTAAAGAAAGACGCCGACATTCCACAGTCTAAACAAGAACCCTGCAGGATGTTCAGAGGAGACTCAGACTGAGTTAGCATAGAGACCAGATTTGGCTGAGGGTTTGCACCCACTACTCGGAGAATGGACGGATGGTTGGTGCCATAACCTGCTTTAGTCTTCCTAATTCATTGCATGTCAGTTTATATACTAAAGTGCACAGAGATCTCCTGACAGATCGGGAGTACAGATGCTCCCAACAAAACTTTTGCTCATATTAATCAAATCCCAAGATTAAAACTACATGTCAGAGACTGCTACTTATCTGCCAGTATCTCCCAGCACATGTCCCACAAAGCTGCCCAGAATAAAGAATACATTCCGTTCTTCCAACACACTAAATTCTGGTGGTTGGGCCGGGAGGGCAAGTGAGGGTGCAGCTTACTTTCATCTCCCTTCTTTCATCCTTTTGCCGGGCAGGGCAGGTAAAGGCAACAGTTAGGTATGGAGGAGGAACAAGATAGAAGGGACCTGGGTGTCTGACCTTGGGAAATTCTGGGTTGCTTGAAAAAGAATTATTGTCTGTCTCCATTTAATTCACTGTTATTTGGGGGTTTGTTTTCTAGCAGCTGAGTCTGTATCCCTCTCTAAAGATGTCATCCACAATACCTGACCCACATGGATCCTGCCTGACGGTCCGAGCCAAGATTCCAGGGCCCTGCATGGGAAGCCAGGAAAGTACCCTTTTATGGAATTTTCTCATACCGAGCCTCCTATTTGCCTGGGCAGGCTACATGTTACTCTGGTGCTGTACTCACAGCACAGAAAATAAAAAAGCCTCAGAAAATATATCTTTATTGATTAAAAGCCAAGGCACTTTGAGCCAAAGCAAGGCAAAATTTGTCCATTTCCCAAACATGATGCCTTATAAACTTCCTGGGTGGGATATGAGAACCTAGCAATTTCTTACTTCAAGCCCTCATTTAGTTGGGCAAGATAAAGCTACTTAGAAACCCAGCTTTCCTAACTCCCTGTCCAGTAGTCTTTCGGAGACACTGTACTGCCATTTTGAAGGCATCCACAATCTAAACGAAGACTCGTCAGCAGGAACGCATCATAACAGGCGACTGATTCTATGAAGGTGTTGGGGGATGTGTGTTACTACATGTGTTTGTCCTTTTTCTTGTTAGCCATGGATTGAGCCACATTTATTTAGAAAGGCACATTTTTGTTAAACTGGACATGCTAAGTCACTGAAAGCAGACATCCAAGGAGTTCTGCCATGACCTCTCCCAGCTGACTTTTCCTGGAACAGTTCCTAATAGATCCAGCTGCAGCTGCATATCACTCCTCGGCCAGCTCTTGTGAAGCCTGCATTCCCAGCGTTTACAACAAGCTGAGGAAAAATGAGGAGAGCCAAGCTCCACGTTAGCCAAAAGGAGGAAGCTCTCCCTTGGCAGGTGAAGGTTTCTTCCAGGGAAATCCTGGAGGTTTGTTGTTCCTGTCAAGTCCTGAATGATGTGCCCATAAATTTCATTTGACAAAAAAAACACAGTGTCAAAGGAGCAGAAAGGAACAAATCCCCCAAATGTAAAAGCTTCCCTGCCAGAGCTCAGCATGTCCTCCACTCATGGCAGTGAAGATACAGGAAGGAAACCACCCACAATACTCCCTGCCCCCTGGCTGCCATAGGTGCTTACCAGAGCTTTCCTGGTTGGGAGGTCAGGAGCCACAGAATGAGGAGTGGGTTCCACAAATTGTGCCAAAACGTGTTAACTTTCAGAACCACAGAACATTAGATCACCATGCCACCAAAAAAATGTTGGGCTTGTTTGTCAGATTGATTGTTTTCAATGGTAGACCCAGAACCAGTCATAATTTTCGGGGCTCAGTGTAAAATGAAAACGCAAGGCTCCCTGTTCAAATTTATTCAGAATTTCAAGGTGGGGACAATGGAACATTAAATCAAGCTCAGAGCCCTCCTAAACGGAGAACTGTATAGCTTGCACATCCATGGAGCCAGCCCTGAGAAGATCCTGCTTTCTAAAGCACTCTCTTTATACCAGGTAGGATGCTTTATTTGTAGGCTCTGGATCCAAGCTGCCTGCGTGCAAATTCCAACTCCTCTGTCTGTAACCAGGGTGAGCTTGAGCAAGTTATTTAAACTCTCTGAGCCTCAGCTTCCTCAACTGTAAGATAAATATGACAATATTATATGGGAAATAATACATATAAAGCTCCTGGAATGTAGTAAACAACCATTCAGCTGTTATGTTATGAGTTATTATTATTATTACCTAATACAAAGACTAAGAAATGTACTGAAAATCAGTGATTAGGGAACTCAGTGCCTAGGAATAATTTTACTATTGGGGAGGGGGGATAGTTCACATGTGAATATTTTTATATTTATCTTAGGAACTGTTCTATGAAATACTTGTTGTGAATGGCCCCCAAAAAATCAGTTCCTGGCCAATGAATAGAAGTTACTGGTAGGCAAATATGGGTTTCATTCAGAAAAACTTTCTAATACACCATCTATTGACAGAATATAATAAATGCTCCATCTTCAAGGGCATGAAAAAGGTGGAATAACCATCTTGTCAAGATGCAGAGCAAATTTATGTACTAGGCAGATGGCATTCAAGTTCTCTTCTATTCCTGGGATGCAGTAGATTCCGTGTAGTTTCAGTGCTTCTAATTCTGCAACTACAATGTCTAATTTTATTCCCTCCATGGCCTTCCACCAAATAATCCCTTCATCTTCCCTTCTTTCCCATTCAAAACTTAATTGTAGCCAACTGTACCTATAGATTTGGTAAGTTTTGAAGCATCTTCTTTTCTACTGTATTTGCTGTTGTTTAAGTAGTTCACCTTCTACCATTCCCCAGTACCTTCTATTTTTATTCCTTCATTCTGAAGTTAACTCCACTTAGATTTACTTCAGGAAACCTATCCTGATTAAATTATGTGGAAAGGTGGGTACTAGAGCTAATGATTCAGAGCATTGGTCTGAAGACAAATAGCTGTAGTTACACACACCAGCTCTCCCACATACCATGAGTGACAGAGACAGAGACAGACAGACAAAGATAGAGAGAAGCTCTTAAAGAACTGTATGCCATTTTATGTTTGACTTTGGTACTATTTTAAGGATTGCCCACAGTTTTTATAGAACAAAAGCCATAGAGTAAGAAACATAAAAGGAAATTTAACAAGTGGTTCTGCTTCACTGAAAGTTTAAAAACATGAAAAATAAATAAAAACATAAAACCATCTACCATTGATATCTTATTCAATCTTCCTGATCCTCATTATTTTATGTGAAAACAATCTATATAATATTAGCACTTACTTCATAGAGTTATTCTGATATTTGAATGATACAATGCATATAAAGTGCTTAGAATGATATCTAGCACATAAGTAGTCTTCAAACTTAGCAATTATTTTTACTGATATCCACCAAAGGGCACTTGTTGATAGGATCCTGTTCCTACCTATTCTTCAGCTTCCAAGAAAAGTAGTGTGTGTGTATGTGTGTGCCTGTACATGCATGTGTAGGTGCATGTGTGTGTGAGAGAGAGAGAGAGACAGAGATACAGAGATACAGACAGAGACAGAGAGATAACTCTTAAAGAACTGCATGCCATTTTATGTTTGTCTTTAATACTATTTTAAAGATTGCCCATTGTGTTGATAGAACAGCCTATATAGTAAGAAACATAAAAAGAAATTTAACAAATGGCTCCTCTCTACTGAAAGTTTAAAAGCATGAAAAATAAATAAAAACATAAAATTATCTACCACTGATATCTTAAGAATACCATTAGGGGTATGTATTTCATATTAAATACTATTTAACGTATTATGGACATTAAAAACTATCATTGAGCAAATCAGATTAATACTATAGTTAACAGTATCCCAAGATCCAAGCTGTCAGTGGACTAGGTGGATGGTATACTCACCTCCTCCCAGGACCAAACTGGAATTACAACTAAAATATAGAACAAGCAACCTGAATACCCAACTGAAGACCAGCTGAATAGAAGTCTTATAACCAAGGTATTTACAAAGAAGCCACATTGAGACTGGTAAGAAGGCCAGAGATGCTAAAAGGGCTGGCCCCACTGCCACAAACTGTGACTCAGATTCCAGAGGGACATCTGAGCTGCAAAAATTCCTGCTGGGGAGCATGGGATCTCAACGCCATGTTGGGCTCCCCAGCCAGAACACCAGAGCTGGGAAGAGGTACCCACATAACATCTGGCTGCAAAAATCAGTGGGGATTCTGTCTGCCTGGGAGAGACAAGAGTCTGCTAGAGACACAGGTGCCCTCTGAAAGGGCTAATACACAAGATCTCATTTGCAGCCACTAACCTTGAGCTCTGTCAGAGAGAGGGTGGAGCAGATTACAGTTGTATGAGGAAAAATGGGGTTTCTGGCACTGGAAAGAGAGCCAAAGGGACAGCCACCAGAACCCTGTGCTGGAACACTCTCCTGACTGCAAATACCATCTTTCCTTGGTGTTGCACTCCTTATGGCATCAGCCTGGGGGAATGTAATAGCCCTACCTTCTGGACTCCCTATTTCCTCACCCATGTGAGGCTGAAGTCAGCTACCTGAAGGGTAGTGTAACAGTCTAGGCAAACCCAGGGGATGTGAGTGAGTCTGTTTTGGGGTAGGGACCATTTCCCCCCTACATTTTTCTATGAACCTGATTGATACCTCCCCCTCCTGGTGGATCTGCTAGCTCCACTCTCCAGGCCACCAGTGGCTCACCCTCCCAATTCTTGGTGGCTCAGCACTACCGAGATCTAGGCAGAATTTGGGACTGCTGAGTTGTGTGGCTCAGGGCTGCTCCCTTTTACCCTTCTCCAAAGCTTGACTCATACCTCTTCCTAATGGAAGATCCACTAGCCTTACCCACCTAGCTGAGATCAGGCAGAATCTGGGACAGACTGAGTTGTGTCACTCTAGGACAGGGACCAATTTTCCCTGCACAACTGACCTGTACAGATCCCTCCCTTCACACAGCCTAATTGTGGTCTGTTTGGACCTGATAAACTGCTGCCCTCACCCTGATGACTCCTTAATGCCTCCTCCCACCACAAAGATGTGCAAGCACTCAGCAGGTGACATCTAGACTTGGATAACCTGGGATATTTGCTGAGTAGCCTCGGATCTAGCATTGGCACTGAGTTTGAACCTATATCAATCTGGCGAGCACCACTCACCTCTACCTGGCGACTCCCTGAAAACCTACCTCATGTAACTGGAGTACCAGTTACATGAGGTAGGTACAAACCAGTTACATGAGGCTTGTTCAGTGACTGAATCTAACAGGCAACAAGCAGGCAGAAGCAGGCAGGAGTAAAACGTGGGATATTGTGGAACTTCTGCTAACCTGCCACCAAGCGAGGCCTGGTAAAGCCAGACTTGGTATGCAGCTTGGTCATTTTCACACACACATACCCAGGCCCAGCAGAAGCAGCCACAAACTGTAGATTGCTGTGTAGTTTCAATTAAGTTGCTGAAGGCTAATCACAGGCTGTGTCTGACATTGCCCTGCACCAGAGTCCCTCGAAGAGCCCCAAAACTAAAATGCCCAGTGGCCAGCTTCAGACATCAGTGCAGGATCCAATAAGCTTCACAAGTGGCATGTCCGAAGGGAATTCTAGGCAGGCACCAGATCCTATTGAGCCAAATTCTGCTTCATTTGGTCAGCACCTGCACAGCAGCTCTTATGCTGCCGTCAGGGATGATCTTCAAAGTCAGCCAGCCTGAGGGTCAAGCCCACACACAAACAGTCCAATAGCAATCAAGACTCAATTATAATAGGAGGGCTCACATAACCCACATAAGGTTCATCCTGAAGCACCCAGCTCAGGTGACCAGAGACTATGCCACAGGGTCCCACAGTAATCTATTACATAAGGCCACCCTACCAAGACTGGGTATCTTAACAGATCTACCCAACACATAGAAACAAATACAAAATAGGAAAACAAACCAAAATAGGAAAACGTAGATATAGGTCCCAAATGAAAGAACAGGAGAAATTTCCAGAAAAAGAGTTAAATGAAATGAAGACAAGCAATTTATCAGATATGGATATAAAGATGCTCAAGGAACTTAGTGGAACTACAACAACAAGAAAAAACATATAGAAACCATAAAAATAACCAGTCAGAAATGAAGAATATAATATCTGAAATATAAAAAGTAAATTGAATGTGGACTGAATCAATGATGTGAAAGACAGCAGAGAAAATAGCACCCAATCAGAGCAACAAAAAGAAAACATAATTTTTTAAAAAATAAGGATAGTTTAATGGACCTGTGGGACAACATGAAGTGTAACAATACCCACATCATTGTAATATCAGAAGGAGAAGAGAGAGAAAGGGTTTAAGAACCTATTTAAAGAAATAATGACAAAAAACTTTCCTAATTTGGTAAAGAAAAAAGATACTCCAAAATATGCAGAAAATTCCATACAAAATTAACCCAAAAAGGCCTATACCAAGACACATCATAATTAAAATGCCAAAGGTTAAAGACAAAGAGAGAATATTAAAAAAAACAAGAGAAAGATAGTTGCCTATGATGGAGTTCTCATGAGACTGTCAGATGATTTCTCAACAGAAATATTTCAGGTCAGAAGGGTTTGGCATGAAATATTCAAAGTGATGAAAAGAAATGAGCTACAACCAAGATTACTTTACTAGCAAGTCTGTCATTTAAAATAGAAGAAGATCTAAAGAGCTTTCTAGACAAGAAAAAGCTGAAGTAGTTAGTTTCCACCAAACCAGTATTGCAAGAAATTATAAAGGGTCTTTTTTAAGAAGAAGAGGAAGACAAGGGAAAAACAAAAAAACAAAAGAACACAGTTAAAAGAATATAATAACAATAAATATGTAGCTATGAATAAATACTTCAAATGTAAATGGTTTAAGTGCTCCAATCAAAAGACATAGGGTATCTGAATGGATAAGAAAACAAGACCATATAAATTCTGCCTATAAGAGACCACCTCAGAATGAAAGATACACACAGACTAAAGTAAAGGGATGAAAAATGACATTTCATACAAATGGAAATGAAAAAGTATTGCTGAGGTAGCAATACTTATATATGACAAAATAGACTTTAAAACAAAGGTTATAGTAAGAGACAAAGAAAGATACTACATAATGATAAAGGGACTAATCCATAAAGAGGATATAACCTTTATAAACATTTATGCATCCAACATAGGAATGCCTAAGTATATAAAGCAAATCTTGATGGACATAAAAGAGAGATTAACAACAGTACAATCATAGTAAGGGTTTTAAGACCCCTTTGACATTGACAAGGAAAAAGCAGCCTTAAATGACACACCAGATCAGACAGATTTAATTGATATCTTCAGAGCATTTTACCCCAAAGCAGCAAAATATACATTCTTTTCAAATGTACATTGAACATTTTCTAAGATAGACCACATGTTAGAATACAAAACAAGTCTCAATAAATTTTAATAGATCAAAATCATATAGTACCATTATGGCATGAAACTAGAACTGAATCACAAGAAAAAACTGAAAAACACACATAGACATGAAGCTAAATAACTTGTCACTAAATAATGAATGGGAGTTTTAAAGTCTATTTTGTCATATACAAGTATTGCTACCTCAGCAATACCTTTTTCATTTCCATTTGTATGAAATTATTTAGTAAAATAACATGTTACTAAATAATAAATGGGTTAACAATTAGATACACATGATATACCCCTCCCCCAAATTAAAATATATCTTGAAACAAATTAAAATGAGAGCACAGACTTGCCAGGGTGGCTCAGTGGTTGCACATCAATCTGTGAATCCAGAGGTCACTGGTTCTGTTCACAGTCAGGGCACAGGCCCAGGTTGCGGGTTCCATCCCTATTGGGGGGGCATGCAGGAGGCAGCTGATCAATGATTCTCTCCATCCTTCTCCCTTTCCCTCTCTTTATGATCAATAAAAAATATATTTAAAAAAAGAAAATGAGGACACAATAACCCAAAATCTATGTGGCACAGCAAAAGCAGTCCTAAAAGGGAAATTCATAGCACTACAGGTCTACTACAGGAAAAATTTCAAATAAACAATCTAACATTGTGCTTAAAAGAAACAAATAAAGCACACAATGAGAAGGATTGAAATAATAAAATCAGAACAGAAATAAACAAAAATAGAGTCTAAAAACAAGAGCTGGTTCTTTAAAAAGATGAGCAACATTAACAGACCTTTAACCAAACTTATCAAGAAAAAAAGAGAGAATCCAAATAAGTGAAATCAGAAATGAAAGAGAAGTAACAACCAACACCAAAGAAATGCAAAAGATTGTAAGAAAATATTGTGAACAACTATACGCCAACAAATTAGACAATCTGGATGAAATGAATAAATTCCTAGAGGCATACAATCTTTCAAAACTGAGTCATGAAGCATCAAAAAGTCTGACTAGACAGATTACAACTAATTAAGTTCAACTAATTAAATTAAAGCAGTAATTTTTAAAAAATCCCAACAGCCAAAAGTCCTGGACAAGATGGCTTCACAAGTGAATCTTACAAAACATTCAAAGAACTAACATCTATCCTTATCAAACTATTTCAAAAAATTCAAGAGGGAGGAAGACATCCAAACTCATTTCATAAGGCTAGAATTATCCTAACTTCAAAACCAGAGAAAGACATGACAAAGAAAGAATATTATAAGCCAGCATCCCTGATGAACATAGATGCTAAAATTCTCAACAAAATATTAGCAAACCAGATCCAGCAATACATTAAAAGGATCATACACCATGATCAAGTGCACTTATTCTGGGGATCCAAGTTGGTACAATAGCTTCAAATCAATACCCATGTTATACCACATAAACAAAATGAAGGATAAAAATCATATAAGCATACCAATAGATGCAGAAAAGGTATTTTATAAAATCCAGCACACATTTATGATAAAAACTCTCAGCAAAGTGGGAATAGAGGGAACATACCTCAACATGATGAAGGCCATATATGACAAACCCACAACCAATATCATACTCAATGGGCAAAACCTAAAAGCATTTCCCTTAAGATTAGGAACAAGACAAGCGTGTCTGCTTTCACCCCTATTATTCACATAGTACTAAAAGTTCCAGCCAGAGCTATCAAACAACAACAACAACAAAATAAAAGGCATCCAAATTAGAAGTAAAACTGTCATTATTTGCAGATAACATGAAACTGTATATAGAGAGTCCTAAAGATTCCACCAAAAAACTATTCGAACTGATAAATGAATTCAGAAAAGTAGCTGGATACAAAACATACATCCAGAAATCAGTTGCATTTTATATATCAGTTGCATTGGCGGGGGTCCCTCAGCCCAGCCTGCCCCCTCTCACATATTGGGAGCCCTCAAGGGGTGTCCTACTAATGGCTTAGGCCCGCTCTCTGCTCCCCTTGGAGCAGGCCTCCTTTTGTGGGAGGTGACCAGGCTAATCAGGGGAAGGCACCAGCCCCATTACCCCACTGCTGCAGCCACTGCCAGTCACCGCAGCCCCCAAGGTGTTTTCATTAACATGGACTCCAGTCCCTTCCCCATGAAAAAATGACAACTTTCTTTAGACATTTTCAAGATGTGTCTTTCATAGGATATGACATTTCTTTCTTTCTTTTTTTATTTATCTTCATCTGAGGATATATTTCCATTGATTTTTAGAGAATGTGGAAGAGAAGGGAAAAACAGAGAGAAACATCAAAGTGAGAGGAACACTTTGATTGGTTGTCTCCTGCATGAGCCCTGACCTGGGCCCCAGCCAGGGAGAAGCCTGCAACCTAGGTACATGCCCTTGGTCAGAATTGAACCCAGACCTTGCAGTCAGCAGGCTGAGGCATTATGCACTGAGTCAAACCAGCTAGGGCAGGATATGACATTTCTTAGCCCTCCAGCAGTGGACCTTTATTTTTTTCTCCAGGAGTGTGGTGGAAAAACCTTAGATCGCCTTTTTGGATTCTTATTACCCAAGTTACTAAGAATGTTACCAGTGGCATACAGGGAGCTTAGCCAATGAGCAATAAGAAAAGGTGTTTCCTCTTAGTTCACTTCGATCACTAGCTTCACTCCTACCCCTCCAATCCCAGCTCCACCCCTGCCCAGGACTGCAACCTCTGGTTAAGGATGCAGGTCTGGGCAGGGAACCCCCAGAGCTCTGCGATCACTGGCTCTGCCCCTGCCAAGGCCTGTAGTCTCTGGCTGAGGCTACAGGCCTGGGCAGAAGACCCCCAAGCCCCTCTGATCACAGGCTTCACAGATCCTAGGCCCCTGCAATCACCAGCTTTGATCCTGCCCCCTGCCATCGCCAACTCTGGCCTTGCTCCACTGGCAGCCTCTGGTCAAGGCTGCAGGCCTGGGCAGGGGACCCCCAGACCCCTGCAATCGCCAACTCTGCCCCTGCTCCTCTACAGCCTCTGGCCAAGGCTACAGACCTGGGCAGAGGACCCTCAGACCCCTGCATTGCCGGCTCTGCCTGTGCCCAGACCCCTGCGACCATAGGCTCCACCCCTGCGCCTCTGATCACCGCCTCTGCCCCTGCCCAGGTCCTGAGATCACAGTCTCTGCCCCTGCCCCACTGCAGCCTCTGGCCAAGGCTGCAGGACTGGGCAGGGGACCCCTAGACCCTGCTTTGCCGGCTCCACCGATGCCCAGACCCCTGTGATCGTAGGCTCTGCCCATGCCCCTCTGATAGCTGGCTCTTCGGAGCCCAGGCCCCAACAATCTCGGCCTTGCCCCTGCCCAGGCCTGAGGCCTCTGGCCCAGGCTTTATGCCTGGGTAGGGCACCCTCATACCCCTCTGATCACCGGTTCTACCCCTGCCCCCTCCGATCACTGGCTCCACCTTTGCCCATGCCTGAGGCCTCTGGCAAAGGCCTCTGGCCTGGGCAGGTGACCCCCAGCCCCCTCTGATTGCCTGTTCTGCCCCTCGGGCCCCCGCCTCCCCCGCCATCTGCCTGGCTAACAGGCCTGACCACTTCAGTGGTGGGGCTGAGCCAGACTGGGCACCGCCATCTTATGGCCATTAGGGTGGCCATCTTTGTGATGGAATGATGCCTAATTTGCATATTACTCTTTTATTAGATAGGGTAATCAACTGTCAGAAAGAGCAACTAAGAAAACAATTCCATGGTCTTTCCCCAGCTGGTAAACCTTCCACACCCCTGCCCAGTCCAGCAATCATGCACTGGTGTGGTCCCTCAGCCTGGTCTGTGCCCTCTCGCAATCCAGGACCCCTTGGGGGATGTTGGAGGGCCTGTTTCAGCCCAATCCCACTCAACATAGGAGCTGTCCTCTAGTGGTCAGTGCCACTCAGCCAAAAGCTCGGCTCATGGGTGATGAGGTCAGTGGTTGTGGCTGTGCTGGTACCTGGCCTCAAGGACGCCCACAGCTCAGCCAGAATTTGTTGCGAGGCACATACCTCATATGCCTACAGGTACAACCCCTAGGGAACGGATGAAGCACATACACTCAGAGTAACAGGGACCAACTTGATATCACTGCCCTGAATGCTATTGAGCAGGGCTTCTGAAACTGCCTCAGGCATCAAGATCAAATCTCATCCCTTACTGATTGCCCCGGAGCTACAGAGGAAGGCAGCAATATAACAGTGACCACAAGCTGGCGACTGTCAATCAGGGTAAAAGTCAGAGAGATGGATCTGAAGGGTGGGGGGCGTGGGTGAGATAGCACCCCTAACCTCCAAGATCCCCAGCTTTGTATTGTTAACCTCCGAGCATCTCTTATCCAGCTCCAAGCTGTGGAAAGCATCCAGCATGGCCCGAAGCATCCCCTGAGGACCTCCCGGCCAGCAAGGCATGACCCTGACTGCAGAAGGGACATTTGGAAATATTTTCTCAGGAAGCTGTAGGGAGGAGGGCTGACTCCCCACTTGACTTCCCAGCGGCTCACAGGGATGGGGGAAACTCCCCAGGCACGCAGGCACGGGCTCCCGATTTCCTTTCAATGTGCATAAATCTGTGTAGCAGGCCCTAGTATATAGATATTTAGATAGTACTTGGCACCCAATAGGCATCCAGCAAATGTTTGTCAAGTAAAATAATAAATGAATGAACAAATAAATAAATGAAGTATATCAAACAGGACATTGAACTAGAGTGAAATTTAAGAGGCCTTAAAAATATGAAATCATTTTTCTTATTGAAGAAACAAGGTCATTCCTTTTTTTTTTTTTTTACAAAGGGAATCACTTTAAAGGACAAAGCACCACATTTTTCTACTGAACTGATCACTGTAGATCTTAAAAGTGATCGTGGTAGGAAGAGCATTGTCTAAAAACCAGGAGACCCAAAGTTCAGTCCTTTTTTGCCATTACCAAAAACAGTCTCCATAGTTGTTTCTATGAAATGCTTGATATGCTTCAGGTGCTTTACTTTATTCTCTTATTTAATACTCAGCAACACTCCTACAATGTAGGTATCATTAGTGACCTAATTTCATAGAAATGAAAATTAAGGTTTACACAGGGTAAATACATTGCCCAGTCCTCCCACTAGCTGAGCCAGATTTGAGCCCAGTAAGCTTGTCTTTGCCTGTCCCCCATCCCGGCTGCAGTTTGAATCACTTTGAGGAGACTTACCAGGGTCCATCCTCAGAGTCTGACTAACGAGCTGGTGAGCCTGCTTATTGGTACTACTTGAACACTCCCCAGC
The DNA here is from genome assembly GCA_004026665.1 of Murina feae. NCBI lineage: Eukaryota > Metazoa > Chordata > Mammalia > Chiroptera > Vespertilionidae > Murina > Murina feae. The sequence continues at coordinate 22,817 of PVJC01001770.1, forward strand.
CCTTGGAATGTGCATCCAGGGTTGACAGCTTCCACTTTAGGCTCTTGCTACTCTAAGCTGATGTGTCCTCACAAAAGCCACTTCTCCAGCTTCCATTTCTTCCATACTAAGGTGGCTGAAACCAGATATCCTGGTGACAATTTGAGCTTGAATCTTGAGGAATGCATCTCTGCCCCATCTCTACCCCTCAACACAGTGAAGAGGGCCACTAGTGAGTATGCCTACCTGCTCTCTCAGTCCCAGGGAAGGACAGAGGGCATGGACGAGCCCACTGACTGGTAAACTAGCCCTGTCATAGACTGACATGGTTTCCTATGCCTGCCTTAGTGACAGGTGTGAAAATATAGAAAATCCAGCCTGTCCTTTTAGAAAGGGAACCCCAATGAGCAGGATAAGAGAGAGCCGAGCAGATAGAAACTACTGGTGGTTCAAGACATACTGGTCACGTAGGTAAATACCTGGGCTAAGACCTGGTAGTTCCCAAGGAGGAAAGGATTGCCCTTGGGAGGGTCTGTCTTAGCCTGCTATGCTCCAAGGTCAGTGGGGATCAAAGTGGCTTTAGGATGATACCCGATGGCACAATTCAGACAAGTCTCTAGCTCCCCTCTAACACCAAAAATTCAAACCACCCAAGAGAAGTCTTTTGGTCTAAAAATGATCAGAGCCCAGCCTCTAACTCTTAGGGCCATTTCACCCTGGTCTAGGTACAAATGTGGGATATATCGTGCCTTTATTTTATTACTAGGGGCCCGGTGCACAAAAATTTGTGCACTCAGGGGCATCCCTCAGCCCAGCCTGTGCCCTCTTGCAGTCTGGGACCCCTCGGGAGATGTCCACATGCTGGCGTGCCTGGCCAGCCTGGGTAAGGGACTGATGGCTGTTTGCAGGCTGGCCAAACCCCCCAGTGGGAACCCTCACCTCATGGGGGTGTGGCCAGCCTGGGTGAGGGGCTGAGGGCCATTTTCAGGCTGCCCACAGTCCCTTCAGGGTTCAGGTCCCTACTGGGGTGCCTGGCCAGCTTGGGTGAGGGGCTGAGGGCCATTTCCAGGCTGCCCACAGTTCCTATTGACCCAACGTTCCAGCAAGGCTGGCTGCAATTAGGTTTCTGGGGTTTATTTATCTTCTATAATTGAAACTTTGTTGCCTTGAGTGGAGGCCTAGGCAGGCAACGAAGCCTCCTGTTTGCTTCAGCTCTGTGGCTTCTATAATTGAAACATTGTTGCCTTGAACAGAAGTCCGGTTGGCCTAGACAGGCAGTTTCAACTCCATCGCTGGTGCAATGGAAGCCTCCTGTTTGCTCTAGCTCCATGGCTACTGGCCACCATCTTGGCTATGTTAATTTGCATACAGCCACTCTGATTGGTTGGTGGGCGTGGCTTGGCTGGTGGACATGGCTTAGGTGTCTCGGAGTGATGATTAATTTGCATATTACTCTTTTATTAGATTAGATATTTGGCAACTCATTTAAAGAAACTAACACCTCTCTTGTGTCTCTGCCATGTGCTCAATAGCATTCCAAACTTTTCACTTAGCACCAACCCCACTGCTGAAATCCGTGTTTCTGTGTCCATTTCTCCAGTTAGACTGTCAGCCGCAGGTGGGCATGGCATGCCTGTCTTGTTCACTCAGCTCCTAGCGCCTGTCTGTTCTTACGAGCTTCATACATATTCCCTGAGTGAACAAATGATTAAATGTAATGGTTATCTGACAAGTGAACACGGCAACACTTGCTGCCCACTTCACAGAGAAGTGGTGAGACATGAGCTGCTCTGCATATGGTAAGACTCGCCTGGTCTAGGCTGCACATGGCTTCTTTGAGTTAAATAAAGATGTTTGCCTTTTTGACAGTTTCCCGTTTTCTTATAAAGCCCATATAATTCTTACACTTAATAATTCTTAATTACAAAGCCAAACTATAGCTTCAGTGTTTGCAGTTGCTTAAAAATGTATTGATATAAAAGCCATCAGAGGCAGCTGCAGGGCTGGCTGGAGTCACAGTCAATGCTCCTATGAGTCTCATAACAGCAATAAAGGCCAAAGCCCTGTTTTCAGCAGGAAATGTGGAAAACACCCTGCCCTTTCACCTTCACGTTACCTCACAGAAAATGAAAGCGAGACTACCAGTGGCTTCAAATGCAGAGGAAGCAGAGACTCTCTGGACACTCAGATGCTAGCAATTTTAAAGCCTCATGTTTTATGATTACATCAAACCATTTACAATGTTTGTTTCAGAAAGCTCTTTCAACAATACTCGCAATAGTCACAAAAATCAATGTTATTATCCCCTTGTTACAGGTAAGGAACGTTGGTATGGTTTCTACATGACTTCCTCTATAACCACAGAAATGGGTGAAAACCTAGGGATGTTGCCTGGCAAACCACAGGGCTGGTCCTACTGCCAACCTGCCTGACCTCTGGAGATAGTCAGTGCAGACCCTGAAAGTATTACATTCCTGTGTAGGCCTGGAATTGCATTTTTAAATAGTTTGCTTCCCATCCAAAGGTGCTCAATGACATAACACAAATCAGCTAGGGGCTTGGCAATGGGAACAATGTGAAAAATTAAGGATCACCACCATTAGTAAACTAAAAAATGGGGAGCCATAATTTTGTACTTTGCATTGCATATGAGTGTCTTTATAAACTACAAAGTACTCACTTTTGTTCCCGAAGTAAGTGTAACTCTCTTGTCCAGGACACAGATCATGCTGTTCTCAAGAGCAGCGGTCAATGACTAAACATTCAGGGAGCCCTATTTTTGTACCAAGCACTTTACATTCTAAGCACTGCACATGCATCACATTATTTAGTTCTCACAACAACCCCAAGAGATAGACAGTATCATTGTCCCTATTTTATAGATAAAGAAACTGAGACCCTGAGTTTTACAGAACCCTCCCCCCACCCCAAAGTTACATAGTTGGGAGGAGATGGGGCCAAGATTTAAACCTGGGTCTCCTTGACTCCAAAGCTCACAGTCTTAATCATCTATATATTCTATCTAATAAAAGAGAAACATGCAAATTGACCATGCTTCAGCTATGCCCATAAGCCACGCTCACCAGACACACCCACCAGCCAATCAGGAGTGGGTATGCAAATTAACCCAATAAAGATGTCATATGCAGGCACCTAGCAGCCTAGGTCCTGGGAACATCCTAGGGACCCAGGTAGTTCAGAACCTGCAGGCCCCAGCATAAGCCCTGAGTGGCCTCAGTCCCAGAACACCCATGGTCACTCCTGGCCTACTGGCCTTGGTGCTGTGAGGACAGGGCAGCAGAGACTTGAGCAGGGCACTGTGGCTCTTCCCCTCCCTAGACACTCCACAAGGAAGAAACAATATAAAAGGGGCCACCAGGTGGCTCCCAACAACCAGCACAAATGTTAGCGGGATGGATCCGGATCCCAGGCCGCAAGGGCATCCCACTGCCCAGCCCCATCCCAACCCCTCTGGGGACCCCAACCATGTACGAATTCATGCACTATGCCTCTAGTATACTATATTGTCTCCAAAATAGGAAGACATTATGTAACTCTGGCTAGATTCAATTCCCTATAGTTTAGGGATATCAAAGGAATCCCACTTCCCAGAAAAATCAGTTATCTAAAGTTACTCAGAAACATTTCTGGTCACTAGAGTATCCCCTAAGTCATAGGCCAAAAATATCAGGGACTTAAATAATACTAGAGTAGAAATACAGGTCGAATCCAATTACAGAGGATCTCAAGAGATCATCCAAGTTCTTAGTGAGTCCTGGAACTTTATTATATTAAATACTAAAAGCCTAATGCACAAAATTCCTGCATGGGTAGGGTCCCTAGGCCTGGCTGGTGATCAGGGCCAATCAGGGCCTTCTAGCTGCCAGCCAGGGACTTCCTTTGTTCCGTGCTGCCCCTGGTGGTCAGCACACACATAGGAACTCCCAGTCTCCTGGTTGAACTCCCAGGGAGATAATTTGCATATTAGAATTTTATGTATATACTAGAGGCCCGGTGCACAAAAAATTGTGCACTCAGGGTTGGGGGGGTCCCTCAGCCCAGCCTCTGCCCTCTTTCAGTCTGGGAACCCTTGGGGGATGTCTACTTGCTGGCTTAGGCCCACTCTCCAGGTATCGGGACTAAGCTGGCAGTCAGATATCCCTCTGGCAGCCCAGGAGCCCTCGGGGTATGTCCACTTGCCAGCAGGAAGCAGGCCTAAGCTGCAGTTGGACATCCTTATTGCTGCTGAGGAGGCAGGAGAGGCTCCCACCACCACCGCTGTACTGGCAGCCATCAGCCTGGCTTGTGGCTGAGCAGAGCTCCCTCTGTGGGAGTGCACTGACCACGAAGGGCAGCTTCTGCATTGAGCACCTGCCCCCTGGTGGTCAGTGTATGTCATAGTAACCAGTCATTTCCAGTGGTTCTGCTGTTAGGGTCAATTTGCATATTACCCTTTTATTATATAGGACTAGGGACCCGGTGCACAAAAATTTGTGCACTCGGGGGGTGGGGGGTCCCTCAGCCTGGCCTGTGCCCTCTTGCAGTCTGGGACACCTCGGGGGGGGGCATGTCCACCTGCTGGCATGCCTGGCCAGCCTGGGTGAGGGGCTGAAGGCCATTTTCAGGCTGCCCACAGCCCCTTCAGGGTTCATGCACTGGGGGGTGGGAGGGCTGGTGAGTGCAGGCCTGGACATTTCCCACCAGAGGACCCATGATCACACATGCCTGGTGGATCCTCACCACTGAGGGGACACACCTAGCCCAGAGCTGGGTGGCGAGCCAGCGGCAGACACTGGTGCAGGATCCCTCAGTTGGGCCGTGCTGCTGAGCAAACATTCCCGGGGTGGAGCTGAGCAGTAGACTGGCTTCGGATTCTCTGCAATGTACAGCAGACGCTCCCGCACACCCTGTGGAGGCCCCTGGGGGGCGGATGAAGGTAACAGGCTCTGGACAGGTGCTCCCGCACACCCCCGAAGAGGCCCCCAGGGCGGGGCCAGGCAGCTGACCCAGGATGGCTGCTCCTGCTTGCCCCACAGAGGTCCCCATGCTCCCGCATGCCCCGGGGAGGCCCCCAGGGGGCAGAGCCAAGCAGTGGACCCGGGACAGGGGCTCCTGGATGCCCCGAGGAGGCACATCTCCAGTTGGGGATGTGCAGGAGGCAGCTGATCGATGTTTCTCTCTCATTGATGTTTCTAACTCTCTATCCCTCTCCCTTCCTCTCTGTAAAAAACCAATAAAATATATTTAAAAAAAATTTTTTTAAAAAGAACAAGATAGTAAACATTTTGGGTTTTGCACGTCATCTGGTTTCTGTTACAGCTACTCAACTCTGCTGTTCTAGGGTGAAAGCAACCGTAGACCATACATAATAAGTGTGCCCTAATAAACTTCACTTACAAATCAGAAGAGGTCCTGATTTGGCCTGTGGTCTGTAGTTTGCCAGTACAATAGCCTACTTATCATAGACTTGGGGACTAGGTTGGAAAATGTCAAATCTTAGCATTATGACAGCCTATTCTGTATCTCCCTTCAGGGTTCTTGCCCATGGAGTCCTACCTCCTGACCAAGCCAAGTCACACCTTGGATTGAAGTTTAGTTCAGCACAGTGTTTTACAGTTCATTTTCCTCTGGGGCTTCATACATCAGTTTGAATTCTTTTTACTCAGGAGAGAGAGAGAGAAAGAGAGAGAGAGAGAGAGAGAGAGAGAGAGAGAGAGAGAGAGAGAGAGAGAGAGAGATTTCATTTATTTTTGTATTAATGGGTTGCTTCTTGTTTGTGCCCTGACTGTGGATTGAACCTGCAACCTTGGCATATGAGGATGACGCTCTAATAACTGAACTACTGGGCCAGGACTTCATAGATCAGATTAAAAGGATAAAAATCAATCACAAAGTAAAGAGTTGTCATGGTAAGTTGAAACAATAATAAGCAATTAGAAAATTGTTCAAAGTATTCCACCCAGGAGTCTCTGACACTTTTTGAGACTTCTTTTCTATAGATTTCCACTTAAATCATCCTAGATAATTTGAAATATGCATTTCACCTGAATTAAAAACCTGCAGAGAGCTGATCATCCCTAGCAGGAGGCCACCTAAAGGGTGGCAAGGATAGACATTTGTCCTCCCAAAGTGAATGCTCTGCTCTGACAATGAGAGAACTCAACCAATGAAAGAAAAAAAAGGACAAAAATTTCTTTCTCTTAATCAACCTATTCCACCCTCAGTTTTTACATAATATTAAAATGTCCTTAAGGGACTGCTACCTTGACCTCATTTTAATGAACATTAAACAGATTGTTCATTATTCTTTCTGGGATGATCTATGTGTTTGTCAAGAGAGCTGCATTTGGCATGAATAGAGATGGTTCAACGGATTGCCACAAAATTTGAAATTGGGAAGCATCCTTCTAATTCAATCCCTCTATTCTACAGAGAAGTGAAGTGACTTGCATAGAACAATGGACTCTTTGCTCAAATCAGTAATCATAAAGCCATCCCTGTATGACCTTAATTCTCCTACCACGAACCAGCCAGCTCCATACACCTCTCACTAATGACAGGCAACAGATTCCCTGTTCTAAGGGGCAATCTACTAACAACCCCAAACCTCTGCTTGGCTCCAGGACAAAAACTCTTTCATATAAAATCAGCCATATTAAATAACAACCTACTCTACTCATCTAAGTGACACAGAGCTGCCTGTTTTGTTTTTTTTTAGAGATATGGCAGACACTGACTATACAGCTTTCACTGTCCCTTCCACAGTGCACTCATAAACCAGGAAGATTGTCTCCTGCTGTCTCAACTCACCTTTCCTCATCTTGCTCTCCCTCTTTAGTAACCAGGTGCTGATATTAGTTACCACAGCCAAGTATTTGCATTTTAAGCTTACTGTGACATTAAGGGTACTTCCTCATGTCTTAGCATGTTTGGGGCGTTGGGAAGCAACTAAAAAGATGTTGCTATTATAGACATCCTCGAGGCCCACCTGATCCCTGCCAATGACAGTATAATGAATAGCTTTGATGGGGCTGGCAGAGAAAGGTAAAGAGAGATAAAAGAGAATGGGCATGGATGATATTGCTACTCCAAAGAGCCCTGATCATCCCAGCCCTCTCCTGGTCAGATTAACAGAGGCTCCGTCCAGGCAGCTGCTGGACGTAGATTGAAAAGTTCTGACCCTTTTCATTGTCTCTAGTGAAGGCTCACTCAACAGGCCTCTTCCTCCCCCACATCTGCCCCTTCTCACTTTGCTCCAAGTCTCTCTGATGATTATTACAAATCTTAACCCCTTTGCAATCTTAAGAAACACAGAGCTCTATATCCTATATTATTTCTCCCTCTGATTGTGAAGTTTCTGATGAATATGTGTTAGCTCACATCTTCTATCTTATAAAAATACTAGGGGCCCAGTGCACGAAATTCATGCACTGGTAGGTGGGGGAGGGGGAGGGCAGGTGCGGAGTTCCCTCAGCCCAACCTGCACCCTCCCCAATTGGGGAGCCCTCAGGAGATGTGCTACTGATGGCTTTGGTCTACTTCATGTGATTCTCTGCTCTCTGCCGGGCCTGTCTGCTCCACACCATGGGGATGGGCAAGCAGGCCCTGCTGGGTGCTGCCTGCAGGCCCATTGCCTGCTCCCTGGTCATCCCACTTGCCTGCTCTCTGGTGGATGCAGTCACCACCCAGGAGTCCGTGCTGGTTGCTGCCTGTAGGTCCCCATTGCTTGTTCCATGGTCGCCCTGCTTGCCTGCTCCCCAATTGCCACCGCCACCACCCAGCAGGGTACCCTGCTGATGCTGTCTGTGGGTCCTGATTTGCTCCCCCTTCGCCACAGCCACAGCTCAGCAGGCCCTGCTGTGTGCTGCCTGCTGGTCCTAATGCCTGTTTTCTGGTGGCCCCCTTGCCTGCTCCCTCATGGTGGCCACCACTGCTCAGCAAATCCTGTTGTGTACTGCCTGCGGCATGCTTGTCTGCTAGGGGGTCACCACAGTGACCTCCCAGAGATTCCTTGCTCCCCCATGGCAGTGCAGCAGCCCTTGCTGGGTGCTGCCTGCAGTCCGATTACCTGCTCTCTGGTCACCCTGCTTCCCTGTTCTCCCATCACCCAGCAGGCCCTGCTGGGTGCTGCCTGAGGGTCCCATTGCTTTCTCTCCCATCACTTGCTTAGCACCCTGTGCTGGCCGATGGGACACGCCTCTCTGGGCACCAGAAGGCGCTTTTAGCACCAGCCGCCCAGGCTGATCAGACCCAGGAGCCGGGCATGCAGGACACTAAGTACCCGCCCCAGCCCGGACTTAGCGCCCTGTGGACGGGACACGCCCCTCTGGGCACCTGATGGCCGTTTTTTAGTACCGGCACCCGGGCTGATCAGACCCAGGAGCCAGGCATGCAGGGAGCTAAGTACTTCTCCTGCCAACGGTCTCTTCCCAGGCCTCAGCCGTAGGGGCAGGGGCTGGGCAGCCGGTTCCCGAACCTGCGGCTGCCACCATGGCCTGGAACCGACCTTGGGTCACTGAGGCTCCTCAATTTGTCTATTTCCAGGCTGCAGCATGGAGGCCTTCTTGCTCCTCCCACCCTGCTCCTCAGGCGGGACCAGTTTGCGGTGGGCCTCCGCCATCTTGGCTGTGCTAATTTGCATACAGTCGCTCTGATTGGCTGGTAGGTGTCCCGAAGAAACGGTTAATTTTACTATTCTGCTTTTATTAGTTTAGATTGATAATGAAATGCTTTGGGAATGAATGTGTTTCTTGTCATTTATACAGAACTTCATTGAGAGGATTGGAACTTTGGCTAAGTAATTGTACATGAAGGGTCCCTTCTGAACTTCCATTACAAATAATGATATTCTTAAAAAAAAAAAAGAATAGCTTTTTTCATTTGCAGAACATTTAACATATTGCAAATTATTTTTTAGGTACATTTTCTCATTCGATCTCATTTATCCTGTGAAATTGGTAGGGCAGATATTATGATCCCCAAGTTGCAGGTGAGGCCATCCCTTGAAAGCCACATAGCTAAGAAGAGGTTAACTTGTTTCGCTTTCCAGGGGGTGACCTTTCCACTGCGCTCTGTTGCTTAAAAAAGAAATGAACCCTGCATTGAAAACAACTGATAACACACAGATCCAAGCTGTTTTCCTCCACCGAGAGGAAGAGGGCATGAATTCTTCACTTTTGTCCGTCTGTAGTGTAAAATCCGTAGCAAAAATGGCAATTCATACAGGCAGCAGAAGTCATTGTAGAATCACAAACTCTTAGGGGGCTTACAGGAAGCTCCTGTCCCCCCTGCACTCCAACACATTCTACTCCAGAAGAAATGCAAAACACAGTAATGAAAAGAGTACTAATAGAGTAGCCTGTGTATTTATATTTTTAGATTACTATGCCATAAAGTCAGTTTATATTTTTATACAAATATTCATATGTGGCTATAAACATCCTTGTTCTTACAATTACCTTGATTGATTAGATGGTAAATATTATCTTAGTCATTGCAGTGGTATAAAAATCCCAGACCCAGACATTATATTTTATTTTTATCATATTACAAACTTGTTTTAAATTTTGGTATACAACTTTATAATAGCAAGTGTTAGCAGCAATTTTTATCTCATAATGACAATTATAAAATAATCATAAAACTCAAAGTTACCAATATTTATTCAAAGTATCATGAGAAGGCTTCTGGAAACACAGTGGAAGTATGCCAGCACTGTGGAAGTCAATGGAAGCTGAAGTTATAAGGATTAAGAGAACATTTGCCTGTTTTAAATGGTCTTTTACTGATAAGGGCCTACAGTTTAGTATATTTGAATAAGTGATGATGACATGATTTTACAAACACAGATTATTCAAGTAGAAAGTAGACAGAAGTCTGTCTTCACCCTAGAAATTTAGAACTTCAAGAATTTGGGGGAGAGGCTGTTAAAAAGAGTACAAAGCTATGCATTTTTTTTCTAAGTGTGATTTTTAATCTTCAAGGCTTTTTCTTTACAATATGGAAAGTTGTGTGTGTGTGTTTTATAATGTACCTTAATTGATTTCAGAGAGGACGGGAGAGGGAAAGAGATAGAAACATCAATGATGAGAGAGAATCATTGATTGGCTGCCTCCTGCACGTCCCCTACTGAGGATCAAGCTCACTACCCAGGCATGTGCCCTGGACCAGAATTGAACCTGGGACCCTTCGGTCTGTAGGCTGATGCTCTAGCCACTGAGGCAAACTAGCTAGGGCTATAAAATGGAAAGTTTTTTAAAAACTTCCCCTTCTTTCCTGTCTTTCTTAGAATGTGAACTCAAAAGGTCAAGACTTGCTATTGTCTGTTCTTATATTGTTGTTGTTGTTAATCCTCACCCAAGGACACTTTTTAAATTTACTTTTCAGGGAGGGGGGGGGGAGAGAGAGAGATAGAGAGAGAGAGAACACACATTAATTTGGGAGAGAAACATCAATTGGTTGGTTCCTGCAAGAGCTCTGACTGGGCAGGGGATTGAACCTGCAACCCAGGTATGGGCCCTTAATGGGGAATGAATTCCTGACCCTTCCTAGCATGCGAGAGGGCACTCTAACCATCCAACCACACCAGCCAGGGTGCTATTGCATGTTCTTTTATCCCAACTTGAATTTCTATAAATCATGAGATTTTTTTAAATGCCGACATTTAATGAGTAAAAAATTCAACTAATCATGGTTTCATTCAATAGGATAAGCATTTACTAAATCTCCATTCAACACAAGGCATTGGACCAACTGCTAGGAAGGCAATGAGGGAGTATTGATGCTCCCTGAAATGATTAGAAGGTGGACTTTGCCCAAGGCCCAAAACCTCAAAGATTCATCGCTTTACAAAAGAAATGTTAAAGGCTTATTGAAATTTTTAAACAAAATGTACATTCTGTGATGCGTATACCAGAGTGACAAATGTTCACCTTTCTCCCACGGTTTAAAGAGCCAGTTCCTCATCACAGGCTTTCCAATGCCCACTGACTTCATCAGAAAAGACTTTTAAGTACTGAGAAGCTGTCAATCTCATTCATGGCAGTGGATACATGTTTTCTAAACTTATAATTCTCACTTGAAGCCTCAAAAATTACCATTGACAACAATGATTGCCCCTTGTTTTCCTGGAAATAGCAAGTACGTGGTTATTTTTGAAAAACGTCGGTCAAATACCTGCCTGAATAGCCATAGTTTGACTATCGTTCTTTCAAGTCAAAAGCATGTTCAATGAAAATAAAAGTAAAAACACTAGTTCAGCCTGCAATTCAAGCATAGAAGTGTTTTCCTGGAGATAAATGTTGCACTTTGGTATTCAGCACACATGCTTTATGCATACTTCCTATTTTTTCACATAGATTTTTAAAAATGTACCAAAGGGTTGAAAGTGAATAAATTTAATAATGCTTACCATATATTATTAACTATATTCCCTGTGCTTATGTTACATCCCCATTACTTATGTTTTTATTGTTGACACTATTACAGATATCTCCCATTTCTCCCCTCTTTGCCCCTCCCCACCCCGCCCCCCCCCCCATGCCAGGCCTTCGCCATATTGTTGTCTGTGTCCATGGATTATGCATATGCATATAAATTCTTTAGCTAATCTCTTCCAGTTCCCCCCACCTCCTCCATCTGAGATAATTTTTACTGCTTTATCAATATCTCTTTCAAGCGACACTGGCTTTCGCAATTTGGTGCCTCTGCCTTGATTGACGATGAGACAGACACCTGCACTTTTACCCACAGTTTTTGCACCATTGGTGCAAATGTCAATACAGAGGAAGAGTCAAATAAGTCTTAGCATTGTCATCAAAACGATTTTGACTTGGCAGAACCCTTTCAAGGGGGTCTCGGGAACCTCAGGGGACTCTGGACCACACCAAAAACTGGGTGTTTGAGCAGACAGAAATCACAATTCTTTCTCTTCGTTTATTTAATGCTTGAGGCTTATTTATTGTTGTAGTTTGATCACTGAGCGCCAAAGGAAAGACAAGCCAAGGCGTTGAACCCATCCAAGAGATACATTCCATTGTGAGCAGCTCAAAGGCTCATTTAAGGAAGAAAACAGTTCTTGGGGGGTTGAGGGGGGATGTCAGAACGCTGGCCCAGGCTTGCAGTTGCCAGTGGCAACGATCCTCAGCGGAGGGGGCGCGGCCATCGATTAGTCGCGTCTCGCGGCTGGAGGGAGCCCTCCCGGAACGCGGGCCGCCGAGCGGCGGCGGGAGCTCGTGGACTCCGCGCTCCATTGGAGTGGCTGCCGCGGGCTCGGGCTGCGCACGGGCCGGGAGGGAAGATGGCGGCGGTAGCGGCGCGCGGCCCCGTAGGCAAGGGGCGCGACATCAGCCTGGCGGCCCTGCAGCGCCACGACCCCTACATCAACCGCATCGTAGACGTGGCCAGCCAGGTGGCTCTGTACACCTTCGGCCATCGGGCCAACGAGTGGGTGCGTGCGCACGCGACGGGCAGTGCAGGCTGGCGGGCGGGGGCGGGTCGGGCTCCATCCCTCCCCCGGGAGGGGACGCGACGCCCCGGAGGATGGAGGTGGGCGGCGGTGGCTCGCGGGCTCCAGGCTGATGTCAGGGGGTGGGGTGGGGGGTTGTTCCCCAGGGGGCCCCGGGGCTTGGGGGAGAGGGAGGCCGATCTGTGAGACCGTCTGAAACTGGGCAAGACTTAAATGCAAACACCTGCCGGCCCCCACGCGGGGAGACCCGACGGACGGGGACGCCGCCCCGAGAGCCGGGGACGGGAGGCCGCGGGGCCCGAGGCGGAGCACCGTGCTCGGAGGGGAGCGGAGCGGCGAGGGAAGCGGCGGCCGTGCCGGCGGCGGGCGGAGGCGAGTGCGAGAGGAGCGTGCGGCTCTTCAACTTCAGTCTCTGCGGGACCGAGCGAGACCAGACCTTGATGGCGGCGAGAAATCGGAAGTGGCGAATCAGGGACCCCTCCGAGGAAATGGCAAACGCGGGGAATAAAAGACCCCATGGGCCTGCGTCTAGCACCGGGAGGAGGCAGCCCGCGTTGGGAAGATGCTTTCTCCACGGCCCATCAGGACCAACAGTGCGCCAGTATGGGAGCCCATTGAGGAGCCGAAGTCCTCTTGTCAAGCAGGAACCCCAGTGAAGAGCAATAGGATGAAATTCAGTTTCTCTCGCAATTAGAATTGGGTAGGAGCATAAGACATCCGAGCCCTCCAGCAGGTTACCAGTGGATTGTGAATGTAGAGAGATGGATTTTTCTCCCCTTTTTTCCTCCTGGTGATTTTTGTCCAAATATTAATTTGTCAATTATATCACTATCCATCCATTACTTTCAAATAAGTTACAAAACAATATGAAGCACTGAGCCTGGATGAATGGATTTCAGATTTGTAAAAAATGTATTCTCCAAGCAGGTATCAAACAAAAATTTAAGTAAGAAAACATCCATATTGAACAAATTCATATATTTTTAAACACAGTCACCCGAAAATCACTAACAAAAGTGAAAAGTTAAGTCTTGAAATGAGAGACAAGAGCAGTTTTGCCCTTAATTCTTAACTAAGGAATCTTATTGAAATGGGCTTGGGGCTGCTTTCCAAGTAGCCAAGACAATAATAATAATAAAAAAAATAAAGCATGGGAGCTCTTTAATATTCATTGTTTTGTAATAGGAAATATATCACTTGGTCAGAAGATTCTGCCGCCTGGGTCTTTCTCTAAAGGACATTGAGCAACATAGTGGACAGTTTCATCAATGGCAACTTAAAAAATGCCAGAGGCACAATGTAATAATCCTGTCAATTTACACAACGTTCTATGCCTGGCTATTACACTGCTCTACAGAAAAATGCCAGAGGCATAATGTCATAATTCCGGCAAGGCAATTCTATAGTACAGATAAGGATCAGGGATGCATAGTTCAGTAAACTGACTTGACACCAGGATTAGAGTCTGGAAAATCCTGAAGATCATTCCTCTTGAATAACAACTGTTTGCTAGAGGCTTTTGAGACAGGCACCTGTTAAAAGTGGTTACAGAGGTTTACTAGATACCCAGTAAGATGCTTGTACTAAAGCCTCCTGAAAAGGCAGAAGAGTCACACTGTATTATTTACAAAATTGTTTTCCTGTTTCCTGGACTTGTTACCTTCAGACAGGCCATAATTCATTCAGTAAAAGGTCATTCTTTCAAAGTACTCATCTTCAAGGCTGTGTTAGCCAGAAAAAAAGAGACCCAGTTTAGCTGCAGAGCAATTGCTAGGAGTTAACAAATTGTCACCATTGTCTCCATATGCCATCACTCAGGCCTTTTGGATGGGAGGCTTTTGAATACAAACCTGATAAAAGTAAAGACCATCCTTGAAAATGGAGGAGAAAGCATATGCAAGAAGAATGTGGTGTGTAAAGAAAGGGAGTTCCTGTTACACTGGAAATAGATGAAGAATGAACTGGCATTCAGAGCAGGAAGAAGTAGGAAGAGGAAGCAGAAATGAGCTGCTTAAAGGAAGAATTAAGAAAGATGTGTAATGACTGAAACAAATATTAGAACTAGACCTACTTCCTGCCATGAGGAAAGACTACTTCCCCGAAAGACCTGTGTGTGGAAGAATATAACCCTGGTGTTATTTCTCAGCCCTGAGAGCAGTACTGCGTAAGGAGCTGATTTGACAGTGTCTGGAGAAAATTTTTGGTTGTCTTACTGAGAGTGAGGTGTTAACTGTCATGAAGAGGGGAGAGGCCAGCGATGCTGCTAAATATCCTACACAAGTGCTGAGCTTGAGAAGCTAGTGACTAGTGAGAAATTAGTGACTAGTGTCCTATTTTTTCTAGCTAGTAAGGTTTTCTGAGTTCGGTGTTACCACAATTTCTGGATGTGAGGCCCAAGCATTTGGTATTTCTTGATATTTTAGGCGACTTTGATGCTATATACATAACTGAGAAAGACAGGTTTAGATTGTAAACTTTTTCATTTTAACATAAAATAATCAGGAAGACACAAATTGCTTTGAGTTGTTTCAAAGGAGTCAAATAGTGTGCTGATTCCCAATAATTTGTAAACTGTCACTTTTATATTATTTCAAATTTTGAACGGCTTAAGTTTTAGCACTTGTTGAATTATTTTTATAATAAATAGTAATATTAAATCATTAAATTGTAATTGTTACTAAGTAATTTACTCTTGATAGCTATTTGCTCTTAAAAATCAGTTTCATATCATTTGGGCCATAGTGGATTTTGTTTCATGACTCCTAATACAGTTAGTTCTGTGGACAGAGGCTGTGATTGCGTTAAGGCAGTGGTTCTCACTTAGCATCATCAGAATCACCTGAAAGGCTTAATAAAAGAGGCTGGGCACCAGCCCCAGAGTTTCTGGCTCTATAGGTCTGGGGAGGGACCCAAGCATTTGCATTTCTAACAAATTCTCAGGTGATGCTGCTGCTGCTGATGTGGGGACCCACTGAACCCCAGTGACCGAGATGATTGCTGAAATTACTTGAGCTTGTGAAAGGACCATGCTTCTAATTATTTTGTGTGTGCCTTTTAGAAATTATCATTTTAACATTATACCTTTATTCTTAAAGAGTGTGGTTTTCACCAAAATTACAGAGTATTTACACTTTAAATGATTTTGGTAATGGATATTAAAAATAAAATACTGCGGTTAAATAGAATGCCGGAATTAAGCCAGGTACATAGCAAATGCACATTTAAAGATTTTAATTATAATAGTCTAATTATTAATCAAACAAATGGGTACTTAAATATTTTTTATAATGTACTGATGAACATTTTTATCAGGGGATGGGATCCTGCCTTTGTTGAAATGGAAAAATAGCCTTTCTGAATGAACTAAAATGATATCATTTTAATTTTATCACTTCTCCCAGTTTTTCTTAGGCAAATTTCTTAAGTCCTAGTTTGGTAATGTTTCTAACATAATTTCAAATTCAAAACTTGACTATGGCCCAGCCAGCAAGGCTCACTGTCAACCTATGAACCAGGAAGTCACAGTTTGATTCTGGTCAGGGCACATGCGTGGGTTGCAGGCTTGATCCTCAGTGAGGGGCATGTAGGAGGCAGCCAATCAGTGATTCTCATCATTGATGTTTCTATCTCTCTCCCTCAGCCTTTCTCTTTGAAATCAATAAAAAACATATTTAAACACACACACACACACACACACACACAAACACCTTGACTCTATTCTACACCCAGTAGATGATTGAAGACTATGGCATTGTTGCTGTCTTCTGTGTAGTTGTTAAAGTAGAATTATTGGCAGATCATCTGCTTTCTAGTAGAGCAAGAGAAAATGGACCCAGAAAACAAAGAGAAGGGTAATGAGATGCATTCATCAGTGATTTCTGCAGCTTGCTATATATATAACCTATTCAGAGGGCAGAGGAAAGGCAACACACTTCTTATAACTCTTCTTTCTAATGAGATCCATGGAGCACTTTTATTGTTTCAGCTATCCCTGCATTTGGTAAGGAAGATAATGATGGTTTATTTTGCAGAAGAAAAATTACTGCTTCCTGCTGCTTACTCAGCAGAGATACAGTCAGGCAGAGATCCTGCTTTTCTCCTTTCCTGAAGAATAACCTCTCTTACATTCGTTGTTGCTTAGATTTGGTCCCACTTGAAACCAGGTAGAATTCCTGTTCTGTAAGAAGTTTATGTTCTTTAACCTCTGTGAATGTTGACTACTAATGAAGAGAATCTACATATTTTGCTGTTTGTCTTGTTTTTATGTTCTAGGAGAAGACGGATGTGGAAGGAACCTTATTTGTTTACACAAGGTAAGAGTACTTTTGGAAAGGAAATGAAAGTCTTTAATTGTAGTTTTATTTCTAAGACAAGTGAAAGAAGTGAACCGTAGTTTGAAGTTTTTAATTGTCACAAGGGAATACTGAATATTGTCACCTGGGATAGTGTGACATTATTTCAGAATATAATTTTAGAATGGATGGTAATTTAAATTTTTAGTATAGATGAACTTAAATCTTTGTGTTTTCTAAAAGTAGTATTAAATGTTTATTCTTTAGTTCATACAGATGATACAAAGTTCTTGAATATAATGCATTAGCAAACAGCTAGAAGTATACTATTAAGAATATTAGATTATTAAATCCATATTTAGGAAGGGTACAAATATTTATCTTTTAAATTTTATTTTTTAATTATAGTTTACATTCATTGTTATTTTGTATTAGTTTCAGATGTTTAGCATAGTGGTTAGATAATCATATACTTCACAAAGTGTTCCCCCCAATATTTCTAGTACCCAACAGGTACCATACATTGTTGTTACAATATTAATGACTATATTCCCTATGCTATTCTTTATACCCCTATGACTATTTTGTAACTACCAATTTGTACTTACCAATCCCTTCACCTTTTTCACCCAGTCCCCCAACCTCCTTCCCTTCTTGCAACCATCTGTTAGTTCTCTGTGTCTATGAATCTGTTCCTATTTTGTTTGTTCATTTATATTGTTCTTTAGATTTCACATATAAGTGAAATTATATGGTATTTGTCTAAATATTTCACACCCAATAGGGTTTTATTGATGTCTCCCCTACCACCCTTGACTAGTTAGAGAAGCATGATCCAAAATTAAAGATGTCTGAGTCCTCCATTATTTAGTTAATAGAATATGTTTCAGGATAGATTTAATAACTCTCTATTTTGATTGTGAATAAGTTTAATAAGTTCATGTTATTAATAATTTATATCAAATATTGAAAGTGTAAGGGAGGGGTATAGAGAGAGAGAGAAACATTGATGTGAGAGAGACACACCCTTTGCTTCCTGCACTCACCCAACTGGGATGGGGATCAAACCTGCAACCAAGGTATGAACCCTTGACCAGGAATTGAACCTGCGACCATATGGTGCTTGGGCTGACACTAACCACTGTGAACACCAGTCAGGGATATATTTTGTCTCAGTAGCTGAACCTTTAATTCATAGAAAGTGTCATAAAGTCCATCACCATCATTGAGAGTGCCAAGGTAAATACAAAGGTCTACTAATAACCCTTTCAGGGCTAACAGTTTCGTTGGGGACACAGAAAATATACACACACAAGTATATATTTTTTACATATGCATTCACATTTAAAGATCACCCATAATGTAGATAGATTACCCTAAGTGCCAGTTGATAGGTTATAAACAATGAATGGGCTGCTTAGGTTGTAGAAGGCTTTATAGAGTAGAGTGGTGAGTCCTGAGTCAGCCTCAAGGATAAAGACAGAGGAGAGAGGGAAGGGCAGTCTCAACTACAAAAATGGCATAAGCAAAGGCATGAAACCTATAGTGATAAAGAGACAGACAGTAAGGAAAATGACTCTGGTGCAGAGTTTACATTGTCTTATATTAGTTAGAAGTTAACAGTAAGGGTAAAGCAATTTTGCTGGTTTGGAATTTCAGACTAAGGATTTTGAAATTTATTTTCTTAGCAGTATGGAGCCATTGAAGGTTTATGAACAGGGCAGTAATAGAATTACAACCAAATGTGCGAGGAAAGTCAGTATGAGGTTGCATTGGTTCTAGAATAAATTGGAGCAGGACATTGAGAAGATAATTGCAGTGGAGATGAGATGATGAGAGTGTGGACCAGAGGGATGGAAGTTGAAATGGAAAGGATTTATTGAAATAATGCATGTATAGAGGGAATAGTGACATTTTAAAAATAACATTAAGATTTTGGAATGGAAGACTGAAAGAATGACAATTATGAGTGGAGTGGAAAACTAGATCAAGAATCTGGTTTGAGGAAAAGTTTTAATTTTCTTTTGAAATAATGATTTTGAAGTGATAGCAGGGCATTCAGATAGAGATGACCAGCCACCCAAGTGGGATCGGGGCTGGAATACAGAGTTTGGAGTCATCTGCATTAATTTGGTCACTAAAACCATGAGAGAAAATAGGTTCTTTGAAGGAAAAAGAGGAAACTGAGGAAAACTAATGGTTGTTTTTAGAGCCAGCAGGATACAGAGAAGAGTCAACCGTAAATGTAAGAGCAGAGTGAGAACAATACGAGGAGGCCAGTTGTGGGCATAGCCAGGAACAGTGTGAGAGTCTGTGTAGGTGGAAGCAGAAGTGGGAATGGGAAGAAAGGCCTGGATGGCCAAGGCCATCACAACAGCTAAGGAGGAGGTTAGTTTATTCAGTTTCAGAAAAATGGTGGGAGTGCTCAAGAGCCGTTGGCTGTATTCGTTTACATTGTGTTCCAAAACATTCCAAAGGCATGGGAGCACACCACCAAGTGAGCTTGTTCAGGAAAGGCTACTCTTGAGAATTCTGAAGAATGAAAAGAAAAAGCAAGTGATTGAACTTCACTGTGTGCCAAGCACACACTATGCATTCTCATTCATTTCTGAAAATATTTTACTTCTGAAAAGAAGTAAAAGGAAATATATTAATATGCATTAGTGGTTTATTTTGGGGATTTTTAGAAGGGTTATTTTTTTTAGTGTACCCAAACCAAATGTAGGGTTGTTATTACAAGTATTTCTTAATTTACTTTGAGTTCTTAGTGGATCTGTCAGTGAAAGAAACTATTAAATTGAGAAACAAATCCTTCCTTGTATATTTATATCTTAATCTCTTCCTCAAATATAATTCCTCATTAATAGGAGTCCCTTTTCCCTACCATCTTTCCCAAGATTCCTCCAGCCCCCAATGCCAGATTCTGGATGCTGAGGTCTTTCCTCTGCAGAGACTGACAGGAAGCTTATACAAATCAAAAGGCAGTTTGGGGTACAGGTGTAATGGAGCTGCCAGTGATATCTTTTGCTCTGTATCCATACTGAGAAGTTAATGAAATACTTGAAGAGTCAAATCTGTTTATGTGTAAAAATACCTAATCCTATTTAAAAAAATTTTTGTCTTTTTCTCACGTCTTCTTTTTTTTTAATAGAGTTCATAGAGAACCACTGGTGATTTCTCAACTTGACACTTCTAAAAGACTCTGTCAGAGATCTTTGGAAGTCAATTTTCATTCTTCCTCAGAATTTAAGTTGAAATGATTATCATGATTATGTCTGGTTTTGATTATATGCCTAATACCACTTTACCTCTCTGTAAAATGAATTAGACAAGGATTGGCTTCCATCAGTTTTAAAATTGGAGGGCTCAAAAGGAAATGCTGTAAGTGGTAATGTAGCTGTGTTTTACTTCTTTATCAGTATTAAATCAGATGTCAAGTTTATATCAAACTAAGATACAAATACCTTGTTGCTTGTAACACTTCTGTGGGTTTTTGTTACCCTGGTGCCCTAGTTTAAAGTAATAAATGAATTCTGCTTTCACTTTCAGTTTGTAAGCATGTGGGGTTTCATCTGTCACAGAAGCTATGTAGTTGAATTGTTATATGGCTGTCACCCAAGGATAGATAAATGCAAATGTAGTTATTAGATTTTATACTCTGTGTAATTTGGGTTCTTTCTGCCTGACAGAGAGTAGGCACTAAAGGTTTATTAAATAAAAATAAAAAGTCACTAACTGCCATATTTTTATGGAGAAAAACTTTATAATAGTTTATCTATAAAGCTATTTGCTTTAAAGAAAAGATCACTTTGTACATTAAATTATATAAACTTATACCGTATTTCCTCACCAGTTCATTGACCAGAGTTGCATCATTTCTTTAAAAAGTTTCACAGCTTTTAATTTCAGATCAACACTAAGATTTTCTGTGAAATTTTTCTTTATGTAATTGTGATATACACTCTATTAACTATCATGTGATTACCATCTCCTCCTTAGAAGAATTTATATCTAGATAGGGAAACAAGATATATATAGTTAAATAAGTACAATTTGATTTTACCAAAGGATTGGTAATGAGAGCCATGCTGCATGTGTTACATAAATTAATACATTAGTGCTATTAGCTACTAGTAACGAATCATTGCTTTACATGTGTACAGTCTGCTTGCACAAAGCTGTATAGACTTACAAAAAGGTCAAAGGCACATTCGGAATGTAGTTACACTAAAAATTATTATACTGAACAACATGTCTTTTGATGTCCTCCCCACCCCTTGTGATTCTTAGGTCTGCTTCTCCAAAGTATGGGTTCACCATTATGAATAGGCTGAGCATGGAAAATAGGACAGAACCCATTACGAAAGACCTGGATTTCCAGCTCCAGGACCCTTTCCTTCTCTACAGAAATGCCAGATGTGAGTTTTTCTTAATGAATGGGTAGTTTTATTTTGGCAGTTTTTCCAAGTATTTAAAATTGTACGGTTATGTCATTGGGCTTGTGTTTACTGTCAGTGATTCTAGGGGTCAGGATTGGTTAGCTTGGGAAATGCATGCCCACTTTCTTCCTTAGGAAAGTTTACATGAAAACAATATGAATATAATGATGTAAGTATTCAAACCCTGTCTTCTGCAGTGAGACCACTTTGCAGTGTGAACCCATTGGAGATTCTAAGCCTGATCAGTGCTGGGTGAGGAGTTTTTGGTCAGGAGACTACAGAGAGGCACATAGGTGGTGCTGTAGGATATACAATGAATGATTCAGCTGGTGGAACTTTTTTGTGTTTGGGGGAGAGGACCAATTTTCTAGAATTGCTATCTTTTGAATATATAGCAAAGTCCAAAGAATTTTAGTCATTAAGAATTTCATAAGACTTTGTAACATTGAAGTCTTAGGTAACTATGTGATCCTTGTCAGATTTGAAATGAGGTAGAAATTGCTTACCCAATATTCTGCTTATTTTACTTATATGTCTTATCTGACCACTTGTGTCGGACTATTGGACAGCCCAGATAAAAATTGATGGAAAATATGTAAACTGCAAGAGCATCTATGTGTGTTTGTGCATGCACATGCTCTGTGCTTGTGGGTAACTTTCAGAAAGACCTTGCAGTTAAATGTTTTTCATTCATTTTCCACCCTGCTATTTGAGCTCAAGATGTAAGAATTTGCCTACTATATACTATTCAGTGTAATCTTAATAAGGAATGTACACATGATATTTGATGTTATAGCTCCAATGGATTGTTTTGAAATAAATATACCATCCTTTTACTGCTATATTTACTTTTAATTATATACATATAATTAAGTTATGATAGGTGGTCATCCTATTACTTAGAGAATATGAGTAAATTTTCATGAGAAAAAAATGAAAGCTGTTAATGACTTACTAATGATAGGTCCTGTGAGTGAAAAATTTAGTAAAATAGATAAATATTTTGTTTTCTATTCCTATTTCTTTGCTGGAAGGTTTGGTTTCATCAGTTGTTAGCTTGTAGTTTGAGTTGTTTGTGTAGTAACATCAGGCTTTATTTTTTTTGAGATTATTAGATTCTATGTCAAATAATATATAATTTAAATCCTAATAATATATCCATATAAATAAATATAAAATAAATGAATATTAGTGACTTATAGTAATCATTTTGGTAGCTCTTACTTTGTATAAATAATTAGTCTAGTTAGTACAGATACTATTTTAAGTTCTTATAATATTACATATCACATATTATGTACAAAAATATAAGAATTACAAACTCTTTAATGTGGTTGATTTTAAAATTGACTTTCCTAAGTACCAGGAGATTTATCTAATAGGTAATACTATTTGAATATAATAAACATATATTAAGCCTCACCTTGTTCCAGGCCAGTGCTAATATGATAGTCTAACTGCATGTGGCTGTTGAATACTTGAAATGTGGCTTAGTCTGAATAGAGCTATGCTATGAGTGTAAAATACACATTGATTTTCAAAGACAATACAAAAAAATGTAAAAAAATCTCAATTTTATATTGATTTAACTGTTAAAATGATAACACTTTAAATATGTTGAGGGAAATGTTATTGAAATTAATTTAAACTTTTTTTAAATTTAAAATTACATATGTGGTTCACATGTGTGGTTCACCTTACATTTCTATTGAATGGCAATGTCCTAATCATTTTTATTTCTTTTACTATATTTTCAATCATAACTTTATAGGGTAGACATTTTCACTGCCATTTGCAGATGAGCAAACTGAGGTTCAATGAGGTGACAGACCTGACATACTCACAGATTCTAATTTCTCGTAATTTTTTCTTAGAAATACTAATATTTTTGTTTTATAAAAATGAGAAACTGAGGTTAAGGAAGTTAAGTAATTTATCATGGCCCATGACTGTTTGGAGATGGAAACAGCATTGAACTGAGAAAGCCTAACTTCAAAAGCCCAGGTCCGCCCAGCCAGTGTGGCTCAGTGCTTGAGTATTGACCCATGTACCAGGAGGTTGCTGGTTTCATTCCCAGTCAGGGCACATGCCTGGACTAGGGCGTTGATCCTCAGTAGGTGGTGCGTGAAGCAGACAATCAGTGTTTCTGTTTCATTGATGGTTCTATATCTCTCCCTTCTCCATCTCCCTTCCTCTTTTTCTAAAAATCAATAAAAACATATTTTAAAAAAAGCCCAGGCCCAAGCAGTGAAAAAGTACTAACACATGAATGATGTATTTGAGCAAAGTTACTTCTCACAAAATACTTAATCTTTTTATTATACACTCCAATGTTTAAAAAGCAAGTTTCTTTTGTAAAAAGTTGAGTATCTATTGTATCCCAGTTACTAGGACACTATCAAATAAAAACTAATGTAACAAAAAGCTGAATTTGACCATTTCTTTCATATTATTCCCTTTAGTAACCTTTTACTATGTTTTCCATTTCATATCTAAGTAAGATTTTGGTATATGGAGATATATTTTAGAAATGTATTTTCCCAAATATCCTATATAATAAAAGGCTAATATGCAAATCAACCAAATAGCGGAATGACCCGTCACTATGATGTGCACTGACCACCAGGGGACAGATGCTCAATGCCATGAGCTGCTCAGCCAAAAACCGGGCTTACAGCTGGCGAGTGCAGTGGCAGTGGTGGGAGCCTCTCCTGCCTCTGCAGCAGTTGGACATCTCTTGAGGGCTCGCGGACTGAAAGAGGGCACAGGCCAGGCTGAGGGACACCCCCCCACACACACACGCACACACACACACACAGGAACAGTGCGTGAATTTCGTGCACCGGGCCTCTAGTATAATAATATTTAAGATAAGTTACAGACAGCAATGACAGGTAGATTTCAGAGCTAGGTCAACAGCTTGAATATATCATTGTCTATGCTAAGAAGTTCTTTTGAGCTGCTTGATTTCATTGAAGACTTAAGCCTGGAGCTTAAAGCAAATTATAAAAGGCAAAATCAAGATATTTAGGATCAAAGCTGTTTTAGAAAATTCCTCAGTTTTAAAGTGAATTCACTTTATTTGGGTAATTTTGTATTAAAAAAGAAATACAATTTAAATTCTTTATTGATATTTGTAGGATCTGGGAAAATTTGCTAAATAGTGGGAATTGGTACACTGAATGAAAGTGTTACAAATAGTCCTTATCTTTCAAATAAGCCATGGCCTAGAAGTTCCCTTTTAAAGTGATTGGTGGTATTTTAGTTATAGACAGCAAATTTAACACATTCTTGAAACTATAGAAATGATAGTAAAGGGGGGAAAAGTTTTAACCCACAAGAGTATTGGATGCATTTCATGAAAAAGATTGAGTAAACAAGAGAGAAGAAGACATGCTATGATAGTTTTATTGTTCATAATTATTTACTTTGTCTCCTTGCAGAAGATTATATCTCTGTGCTGTTGATGTCAGATTTGATTATATGCTTTGGTTCCCCCCCCCCACTCCTTCACCCACACTGACCCTCCAGAAGGATATTATGTGGTCCACCTATTCAACTCAAATATGAATAAATTGCTTTGACCAATGAAATGTGAGTAAGAGTGATATATGTCTATATGTCACTTATGAGCACATACTTTAAGAACTACCTCATGATTCATTATGTCTCTTTTCCTTCTGCTGTGATGACTAACAGTATTCTAGGCAGAGGCTGCTCTGTCAGCCTGGGTCCTGAAGTGAAAATAACATGGTACACAGGTAAAAGCAATCCATGATCAACATGTAATGTGTATGAGAAATAAACCTTTGTTATTGTAAGCCATTGAGATTCTGGGGTTGTTTGTTACTGCAGCATAACTTAGGCTACTGTGACTGATGCAGAAACCATCAAAGAAAAAAGGGATCCGAACACTGAATGGAGGTAAAGGAATTCTGAGAACTATGATAAAGAGGAATCCCATAATGACTCCTTTGTGATTAAACTAGATGTCATTCAATCTAAAAGTAAAAAGATAGAAGGCTTCCAGATGGGTGTCCATGGAAAAATTTGTAACTGATAGTATGAATCTATTGAAACATTTCAGTTCCTTTTAAAGAAAGTTTGATGATACAGGAACATTGAAAACTGGGAGGGTGGGAGGAACTGTAACAAAATGAAGCAATTCTTAATTCCTGGGAAAACAAAATACTGTATAAAAAAGCAAATATAATTATAGTATACCATATGGCTCTGCAGATCATAATACTTAATTAAATTATAAGCACTGAATGTGAAATTGTATTATACTCAAAGGATGTGTGTTTGTGAGAGTGTGCATATTGTCAGGGAACTAAGTCCTCAATAGATTTTAAAAATCAAGAAGTAGTGTATACATGCTATATAGTAAAATTTAAATGTGAGAAGAAAAGTTGGATGAGAAATAAATGGAGAGCAGAGACAACTGTTATGGATAGAATTAAGATTGTTTTGGAGGAACAGTTATGAATGTAATGGCTAGAGAAGAGTTCTCTGTTTTTATAAACCTTATAGTGTTTGACTTAAAATTATGTACATATATTATTTTGATAATGATAAAAATTAAAAATATAGCTGTATAGCAATACATTCATAAAAGCAATGTTTTAATTGGTGGTTAGTTTTTAAATCAACTCATAAGAGCCTTTCTAGCCCACTGTATACCTACCTAAAAGTAGCACACTAACATTATAATGATATACCTATGAAATATGCTGGTAGCACTAGTGTGTATAGCATTATTTCTATAGGAGAATTCATTCAAGAGTCAAACTTGTATAGATCCCCAAAAGTGTAACATCCTTAGCAGCAGGGCAGAGGAATTCTAGTGCCCATTTATAGTAACAGATCATTTATAACGCTAGATGTTCCTATAAATTATATCTTAGCACATGGTCACAGTAAAGTAAACTTTGAAGCCTTCACAGTCTATTGCTAAGCCTTGGTTCTATATTAGTTCTGCAGTTCTGTATTGCTTTCCTCTTTAGTCCCACCTCCATTCCGGTTCAGGCTTTCATTACATATTACTTGGGACATTTCATAACTCCTCATAACAAAAAGACATTAGGCTTTTAGCACCAGCCAAGATAGAGTAAGTTCACTATAACATATCTATCCCACTGGTTATAACTAAAAATTCTAGGCATAATACACCCCTCCCCCCAGAAAAATCCTAATTGAGGATTCTGAAAGTAAGCAATAACAGGCATATTGGGAAGGAAAGTAAAAACCTGAAGAACAACCAGTATGGTGGTGAGTTTCCTGATTTTATTCTTTACTTCTTTATCTCCTGGCTTTGACTCAAGAGTGGGCCAAGTCACAGAATTGTGAACAAGAACAAAAACAAGAGAAGCCCTACTTTCTAGTCTGGGCACTAGAAAAATCAACTCCCATGAGTTACAAAGTGTGAAGAAAATTGCCCCCTCTTCTCTTTTTTTTCTTCTCTCCTAGCCCTACTCTGAAGCCAGTTGAGCTGAACTACCACTGTCTCGGTGATGGTGGAGGTACAAGCACATGAAGTTTCCAGGGAACAACCTGTCACTGCCAGAGGAACTCAAACAAGGGCCCTTGTGGTCTGAAGAGTTTGAGGGAGATCCAATTATATATTTCATCTTTGTTTTTCTTCACCTTGTGGGTGTCCTAAGCTATGCAGTCTATCTGACAGTGTGATAACTTAAAACTCTAAAAGAAACTCTGACTTTCTGGCTATAGGTCCCTGGTTGCTAGAGCATTAGGGAGACTAAAGGAGAGAGCTGGATAAGGAGATCCCCTAATTCTGTACATAAACTGACACAAGTCCTCGTCTCACTTATGAGCTTCCTATACATGTAGTAGAGCCAAAGAAACATAGGAAAGACTTTGAGAACTAACCTACAATATAAACCACCATCCAAGTTCCAGACAACTCTGAAAATGAATCTGACATGGGAACCATTGCACACAAAAGGCAAGACAGAACTACTTGTCTAAATATAACCAAATTGTTTGCATTCTCAAACAAAAATCAGCATTCTCTGGAAAGTTTTAAAAGGACTCAAAAGTCTCACAATATTATCAAAATGTCCAAGAGATAATTCAAAATTACTGATTAAAAGAACCAGAAAAATATGACCAAATCTCAAGGGGAAAAAATCAACAGATGACCACCCTGAGATGATTTAGATGTAATTATAAGACCATGGCTTTAAGACAACTTTCATTACTACACCCCATGAGGTAAAGCTGAATACTCTTTATTTTCTTTTAGAGAGAGAAACATTGATGTGAGAGAAAAACATTGATTGCCCAATTGGGGATTAAACCCGCAACCTGGGTATATCTCCACCATCTTTTGGTGTATGGGACAATGTTCCAACCAACTGAACCATATTGTCAGGGGTAAAACTGAATATTCTTGGAGTGTATGGAAAGATAGAAATTTTCAGGGGGAAAAATAGGTATAAAAAAGAATCAAAGAAAAAGTGTGGAACTAAAATAATACAGTATTCAATGGATGGCCTGACTCACAGAATAGAGATGGCAGAGAAAAGAAAAATCAGTGAACCCAAAGATAGCTCAGTAGAAATTATCAAGAATATAGAGGAAAAACATTAAGAAACAAATAAAAAGACCCAGGACAGCCAAGATATGGAAGCAACCTAAGTGTGCATGATAGACAAACAGATAAAAAGTTGTGGCACATATATATATATGATGGAATATTACTCAGCCATAAAAAAGAACAAAATCTTACCATTTATAATAGCATGGGTAGACCTGGAGAGTATTATACTAAGTGAATTAAGTTTGACAGAGAAAGACAAATACCATGTGATATCACATATAGGTGAAATCTGAAGAACAAAATAAACTAGAAACAGACTCATAGGTTGCCAGAGGAGGGGGGAGCTGGAGGAGGGCTGGGTGAAAACGTGAAAGAATTAAGAGGTAGTTACAGAAGAGTTATAGGGATGTAAAGTACAACATAGGGAATATAGTCAGTATTTTAATAACTGCACAGTACCAGGTGAATACTTGAAATATAGGAGTGACCATTTTATAAAATAAATGATTGCCTAATCACTATGCTGTACTCCTGAAACTAAATACAAAATAATGAATGTAAATTTAATAATAGAAAACTCAACAAAATACAAAAACCCCTGGGCTTCAGAAACCTTCAGGGCAATATCAGGTCTGAATTTGTATCATTGAAGTCCCATAAAAGGAGAAAAAGACTGGTTTAGAAAAAAATATTTGAAGAAATACGGCTTACAACCTTCAAATTTGATGAGACAAATATATAGATTTAAAAACTCAGTGAACCACAAAGAGGATAAACACAAAGAAAGCCATGCCCATAAACATAAACTGCTGAAAAACAGACTTTTAAAAAATCTTGAAAGCAACCAGAGGAAAATGATACATTATGTATAGGGGAACAATATTTTGAATGAATATAGATTTCTCTTCAGAAAGCATGAAGTCTGGAAGATAATGGAGCAACACTTTAAAGTGCTGAAATAAAAGAACTGTCAAGTTAGAACTCTTATCTCCAGTGAAACTATCCCTCAGGAAAGAAGGTGAAATAAAGATATTGTTGGGTAAAAGAATATTAAAAGAATTCTTTATCAGCAGACCTGCTCTAAAAAAAATGCTAAAAGTTCTTCAGACTGAAGGGAAATATTAAAGGTACAATGGGAGCTGCAGAATAAATAGCAACAGGAATAGTAAAAATATGGGTAAATAGACTACATTTACTTTTTTCTTTTCTCAAGTGTTTAAAAATACATGATTGTTGAAAGCAAAAGTAATGTTAAGAGGGGTTTAATGTATGTAGATGTAATACATGTGACAATTACAACATAAATGGGAGCATAAAGGGACCAATCCTATATAATAAAGAGCTAATTAGACCGAACAGCAGAACAACTATCCGGACGACCTTGTGGATGAAGCTGGGGCTGCATGGTCTGAGCCCCTTGCACGAATTCTGTGCATCGGGCCTCTAGTATAGTTATAAAACCTTTATATTTTACTTGAAGTGATAAAATAACTGTAATAGACTGAGAGTTAAATGTATGTATTATTCCTAGAGCAACCACAAAAAAAACCAATATAACCCAAAGATAAAATAGAATATTAAAAATTTTTCAAGTAATCCTAAAGAAGGCAAAAAAGGGTGTAAAAGCAAAAATCAGAGGAGACATAAAACAAAAAAATAAAATAGTATTTCTAAACCCAAACATTTCAGTAGTTACATCAAATGTAAATGGTCTAAATATACCAACTAAAAGAAGGGTTTGTTAGATTATATAAAAAAATTATGACCCAACTATGCTGTTTACAGAAAACCCACTTTATTTTTAACTGAGCAGAAATATTATCTTTTTAAAAAATATATTTTATTGATTTTTTACAGAGAGGAAGGGAGAGAGATAGAGAGTTAGAAACATTAATGAGAGAGAAACATCGATCAGCTGCCTCCTGCATACCTCCTTCTGGGGATGTGCCCGCAACCAAGGTACATGCCCTTGACCAGAATCAAACCTGGGACCCTTCAGTTCGCAGGACACTGAGCCAAACTGGTCAGGGCCAGAAATATTATCTTTGATGCCATCTATTCCTAAAATTCCTTCTCTCTCTCTCTCTCTCTCTCTCTCTCTCTCTCTCTCTCTCTCTCTCTCTCTCTCTCTCTCTTAATATTCAATATTGTTTGTATTATGTTCAGGTGTACAATATAGCAGTTAGACAGCAAATGCCGTATTTTCCAGTGTATAAGACGACTGGACGTATAAGACGACCCCCAACTTTTGAGAAGATTTTCCTGAATTAAAGCTGACCAGAGACACTTGCAGTCTCCATCCGACTCCATGGAGTGCGGCCATTTTTGAGCTCCCCACACCGTATGCAGCAAACACAGATTTTCCAGTCCAGCTCAGAAGTTTCAGTACCCGCCCTATAAGATGACCCTTGGCTTATAAGACGACCCCCAACTTTTGAGAAGATTTTCCTGGGTTAAAAAGTCGTCTTACACGCCGGAAAATATGGTACTTTACAAAGTATCCCCCCTGATATTTCCAGTACCCACCTGGCACCTTACATAGTTATTACAATATTATTGACTGTATTTCCTATTCTATACATTATAGCTCTATGACTATTTTGTAACTATCAGTTTGTACTTCTTAATTCTGTCACCTTTTCCACCCAGTCCTCTAACCTCTCTCCATTCTGTCAACCATCATTCTGATAAGAAACCCATTTTTTTTTAATTTGTTGTTTTAATCCTCATCCAAGGATATTTTTTTTTCCATTGGTTTTTTTAGAGAGAGTGGATGGGAGGGAGAAAAAGGGGGAAGAGAGAAACATCGATGTGAGAGAGACGCATTGACTGGTTACTGCCTGCATACACCCTGACCCAGGCTGGGAATAAACCTACAATCGAGATATATGCCCTTGACCTGGAATGGAAACAGAGACCCTTCAGTCTATGCGATTGATGCTCTAACCACTGAGCAAAATAGCCAGTGCAAGAAACCCATTTTAAATGTAATGATATAGATACAGATAAGTTTAAAGTAGAACTATGGAGGACAGACCATGCAAATACTAATTAAAAGAAAGTTGGAGTGGCTATATTACTTCAGTCAAAGTAGATATTAGAACAACAACAAAAAAATTACCAGGGATAAAGAGGGATGTTACATAATAATAAAAGGATCAGTTCTCCCAAAATACCTTACAATCATTAACATATCTATTATTCCTAACAACAGAGCTTCAAAATATTTTAAGCAAAATATGATAGAATTGAAAGGAGAAATGGAAAAGATCTGTAATTATATTTGGAAACTTTAGTGCTCACTTTCTATAATAGATGAACAAATGGACAGAAAGTAGGAAGAATATATAAAAGACCTGGACAGCATTACAACAAACTTGACATAGTTGGCATTATATAACACCAGAGGCCTGGTGCACACAATTCGTGCACAGGTAGGGTCCCTAGGCCTGGCCAGCAATCAGGGCCGATCAGGTTCCCTGCCTCCTTCCCTTACCACTCATGCTGCCACCACGTGGTCCACCCCCCCCCCCATCCTTTCCTCTCTCCCTCAGTACCCCACCACCACTGCTGGTTGCCCACGCCTCATATCGAGTGATAGAACTCCCAGTATCCCGGTCAAACTCCCAAGGGGACACTTTGCATATTAGCCTTTAAATATATAGATTCCATCCAACAACAGTAGAATGTACATTCTTCTCAAGTGAACATTCCCCAAGATAAATATTTTGATGGGTCACAAAGCAAACCTTAAATATTTTAAAAAACTGAAATCATACAAAGTGTGCCCTCTGATCACAAAGCAATTGAACTAGAAATCAGTAACAGAAGGATCTGGAACATCCCTAAATATTTGGAAATTAAAACCTTTTAAATAACCCATGGTCAAAGAGGGAGGAAAATTAGAAAATATTTTAGCTGAATTTAAGTGAAAATACAACATGTCAGATGAAACTGAAGTGGGCTTAGAGGAAAGTTTGTAGCATTAAACAGGGGTCCTCAAACTTTTTAAACGGGGCCAGTTCACTGTCCCTCAGACCATTGGATGGCCGGGCTATAGTTTAAAAAAAAACTATGAACAAATTCCTAGCACTCTGCACATACCTTATTTTAAGCAAGACAGGCAGCAGCAGCAAAAACACCTGGCATGTGGCCCGCGGGCCGTAGTTTGAGGATGCCTGCCAGATTAAATACTTAAATGAGAAAAGAAAAATGGCCTCAAATGAATAATTCAAGTTCCCACTATAAGAAATTAAAAAAAGAAGAGCAAAATAAACTGAGGGCAACCAGAAGGAAAGAAATAATAGAAATAAAAGCTGAAATCAATGAAATAGAAAATTGAAAAGAAAGAAAATCAGTGAAAACAAAAGCTGGTTCCTTGAAGAGTCAATAAAACTGATAAACCCCAGGCCATACTGATCAAGGAAAAAAACAAAACACAAATTAGAAGTAACAGGAATGAAAGAGGGGTTCTCTATCCACATTAAAGTGATAATAAGGGAAGTAATATGAACTACTCCATGCCCATAAATTCAACTTAGGTGAAATGAACTAATTCCTTGAAAAACCGAAATCAACAAAATGTACTCAAGAGCAGATAACCTGAATAGTCCCATATCTTTAAGGAAATTTAATTTGTAGATAAAAACTTTCTAACGAAACTCCAGACCCATGATAGTTTCTCAGATGAATTCTACCAAACATTCAAGGAAGTCATAATACCTATTCTACACAGTCTTGTCCAGAAAATAGAAGAGGAAGAAATATTTCCCAACTCATTTTATGAGAGCAACATTATCCTGGCACCAAAATAAGGCAAAGACATTACAAGAAAAGGAAATTATAGGCCAATATCTTATAGACATTTTAAAATCCTCAACAAAATAATATTAATAGCAGCATTGTTCACAATTGCCAATGTTCATTGGAGGATGAATGGCATATATGCATACATTGGAATATTTTTCAACCTTCAAAAGAAATGAAATTCTGATACTTGCTACAACATAGATGAAACTTGAAGACTTTCTGCTAAGTGAAATAAGCCAGACACAAAAGGACAAATATTGTATGGTTCCATTTATTTATGGCACCCAGAATAGTCAAATTCATGGAAACAGAAAGGAATATAGTGGTTGCCAGAGGCTAGGGAAGGCAGGACTGGGGAGTTAGTATTTAATGGGTACAGAGTTTTAATTGGGATGGATGAAAAAGTTCTGGAGACAGATGGTGCCGATGGTTGTGCAGCATTTGGAATGTACTGAATGCCACTGAACTGTATTCTCAAAAATGGTTAAAATTGTAACTTTCATGTTATTTGTATTTTACCACAATAAAAAATATATACTAGCAAATTGAACCCAGGAACACATAAAAAGAATGATATATCATTAGCCTTATAATTTGCATCTGGCTTATCCTTCCAAAACTATTGCTAAATTATCTTCCTAAAGCACAAGTTGGATCAAGTCATTTTCCTGCTCAAAATCTTAAATGCTTATCAAGTAAATTTTTTCACCTAATATTTAAAGCTTGCTAGAGTCAGGTCTACCATTACCCTTGGGCCCTTCTTTTCTGTTCTAACCAAACAAAACTATATGCTTTTCTGGATTACTCTTTACTATTTCCATGCTTTTAAACATCATTCTTTTTCTCTTGTTTTTCTCCCTCATCCTGACTAGTCTCTACCAGATAAATTCTACTCGTATTTCAAAACCCAACTGAAACTTGACCTCTCCCTAATATTTTTGTAATCCTTTCTAGCTGTGGTTTCTGGATGCAATATACTAGTATACTTCCTTTTTGTTTATTTTCCTGTTTCCTGAGCACTTGCATATTGATATTGATTCTATACTAGGTGTATTAATAAGACACATCCTTTCCCTCTTAGAGTTTACTATCTTAGAACAAAAGACGGACATATAAACATACATGTTCAAAATAACATGGCTAAATGCTGAGCTAGAGATACACAATGATCATTGACTAGTACTGAGATTTTCCTTCTACGTTATATATGTCTGGTTTCTCTATTCAAGTGCGAGCTATTTCAGGGCAAGGGATCTTTCTACTCCCCCTCAGCATTCAATTCCTTGTACTAAGGGTATATAATGGATACTGAGTACTGAGTTGTTTTTATTAGATTCTTTTATTCATGGCAGCCAATAAAATTAAACCAAAACAGCCCAATTTAAAAATTGGCAACAAATTTAACAGACACTTTACCAAAGAAGATATACAAATAGTCAATAAAAAATGCTCAGCATTAATCAACAGGGACTTTCAAGTTATTGTGTGTAACAGTAGTTTATTCATTTTTTTTTCCTTTGCTTTGTACTGTATACACTGTGTAGCATCAGTACATTGTAATCTATTAATCCATTCTCTTATTGATAGCTATCTTAGTATTTCTAGTTTTGTACTATTGTGAATAAAATTTCCATAAACATTCTGGTTTATATTTTGAGGTGGATATATGCACTTATTTGTTTGGGGTTAACCAACCCTTCATATATAATGTAGGGCTTTGTTTAGCTTTAGTAGATATCACTACACAGTTTTCTAAAGTTGAATACCTATGTGTTCTTTCTCCAATAATGTATAAAAGTTCTAGTTGCTCCATATCCTTGTCAACACTTGATACTGTTTTTCCATTTAATTTGAGCTATTCTGAGAGTTCTGATATGATATCTCATTGTAGTTTTAATTTGCATTTTGCTCTAACTGTGTTGAGCACTTTTTCATATGTTTATTGGACATTGAGTGGACATGTGCATTAAAATCAGAATGAGAATACCACAAAACTTACTGGAATGGCTAAAATTAACAAGATTGAGATTACCAAGTGTTAATGAGGATGTGGAGCAACTAAAATTCTCATACATTGGTGGTGGGAGAGTAATACAGAACGAACTTAAACATAATTATCAACAAGTTCCACTCAGAGATATTTACTTAAGAGAAATGAAAACATATAGCTTGTTCATAACAATCTTATATAATAAAAGAGTAATATGCAAATTGACTGTCACTCTGAGACATCTAAGCCACGCCCCCAGTCAGTCAGAGAGGCTGTATGCAAATTAACCCAGCCAAGATGGAGTCCGGCAGCCACGGAGCTAGAGAAAACAGGAGGCTTCCGTTGCAACTGCCTGCCTAGGTTGGCTGAGCCTCTGCTCATGGCAACAATGTTTTAATTATAGAAGCCACGGAGCTGAAACAAACAGGAGACTTCATAACCTGCCTAGGCCTCCACTCAGGTAACAAAATTTCAATTAGAGAAGATAAATAAACCCCAGAAACCTGATTCCAGCCAGGCTTGCTGGGACCTTGGGTCAATGGGAGCTGTGGGCAGCCTGAAAACAGCCTCAGCCCCTCACCTAGGCTGGCCACATCCCAATGGGGTGAGCCTACAAACAGCCATCAGCCCCTCACCCAGGCTGGCCAGGCACGCCAGCAGATGGACATCCCCTGAGGGGTCCCAGACTGCAAGAGGGCACAGGCCGGGCTGAGGGACCCCCCCAAGTGCACAAATTTTTGTGCACCGGGCCCCTAGTTTTATTTATAATAGCAAAATAACTGGGACAAAAGAAACAAATTCCATCAATAAATAGAGAAATTTGGTGTACCCATATAATGGAATACTACTCAGCAATAAAAAGGAATGAACTAATCTGTTCCACAACACAGATGAATCTATTCTGAGCAAAAGAAGGCACCACAAAAGAGTCAACACTGTGTAAACCCATTTATATGAAGTCTAAAGAATAGGCAAAACTAGTCTATGGTGATAAGAATCAGGAAATGGTTGTCTCTGCTGGGATGGGGGTCAAAGTGGTATAGTTGACTGGAACAAGATGGTGAAAATGTTTTATATCTTGACTAGAGGCCTAGTGCACAAGATTCATGCACTGGGGAGTGGGGGTTCCTTCAGCCAGGCCTGCGCACTTTCACAGTACGGGACCCCTCTCTCTCTACTGCCTGCCTTCAGCAGAGGTGGCAGAGGCTCCCGCCACTGCTGCTGCACTTGCTAGCTGTGAGGTCAGCTTTCTGGCTGAGCGGCACTGCCCCTGGTGGGCAGAGCGCATTATAGCAACCAGTTGTTCTGACGTTAGGTCAATTTGCATATTACACTTTTATTATATAGGATTTGGGTTGATTTGGTGGTTGATTACAGGAGAACTCATCAAACAGAACACTTTATGTCTCAGTTTTTTAAAAAGTAGAAATAGTTGAACCTTATAAAAGAAGACTTTAAATAAATGAATACCTAAGTATAATGTGTGACCTTTCTTTTTTACCCTGACATTTATTAACCACTGTTTCATCTAACCTCTATCTCTTCTTCTAAGTTTATTAGACGGTTACACCAACTCTTCTCAAGTTTTATCTTGGCTTTCTCAAACTGGAAATACAGCCATTCTTATTCTAAAATACATCTTCAGGACTTTAAACCACTATGATACCAAAGGCTTTCATGTAATAACTTCAACTGAAAGCTTTAAGTAATTTCAGGTGATGGAAATAGTTTAATTTAGTTCCAGATTATTAGAAAGGCTGTGCACCCTTTCCTCTGGCTTGGGATGTCTGCTCTCTCCATATGGTCAGAGGAGAAAGATTACCCTCTGCAGGGTGATCGTGGGTTGATGGCAGGGCCCCCCCCAACCAATTGCATCACACCCGCCTTGGCTGGCCTGGGGCCAGTGTGTGTCATAGCAGGGTCGTCCGGACGGTCTTTCTGCTGTTTGGTCAATTTGCATATTATGCTTTTACTAGGGGCCCGGTGCACAAAAATTTGTGCACTGGGCAGAGCGGGAGGGGGGTCCCTCAGCCTGGTCTACATCCTCTCCACTTGGGGAACCCGTGGTGCTACTGGCTCCTAACCACACACCTGCCTGGTAGCCTCAGTGCCGAGGGGTGCTCAGAGCCACTGGGGTACCCGGCACCCTCCAGGCATGTCCTGCGCTGCTCTGGCCCCCAGCGGCCACAGCCCCCAGGCAGTCTCAGAGCCACCGGGGTGCCGGGCATGCTCTAGGTGGCCCCAGCACGGAGGCGGGATCAGAGCCGCTGGGGTGCCGGGTGCCCTCCAGGCCTGTCCCGCGGTGCTGAGGTCCCAGGGACCCCAGCGCCGAGGCGGGATCAGAGCCGCTGGGGTGCCCGGCGCCCTCCAGGCCTGTCCTAATGCTGCTTTTGACCCACCCTGCCCCTCTGCCAGCGACTCACTTGCTGCTGTTTGCTTCTTGGCTGCCGGCCTCCATCTTGGCTGGACTATTTTGCATACAGTCGCTCTGATTGGCTGGTGGGCGTGGCTTACCCCGTCCCGAAGAAACGGTTAATTTTACTATTTCACTTTTATTAGTTTAGATTATTATAGGTATGTCCAATGTTTTGTTCAGCTTTGAAGGTATTCTGCTTGGGGTGATTGAGAAAGAGCCACAAAGTTGCCCAGTTTTTCAAAATTCTTCCCTATTCTCACTTGGCAGCAAATCCTACCTCTCGGCAAATGCAAAGCAGTAAGGGAAGCTGAGCTGTGTGCTTCGCCCTTTCCGTGGCTGAAGATGCTAAGGAGCCTGTGCTTTCCAAGCCTTTCCTAGGCTTCAGGCCACGTGAAGAATAAAAGGTCTTCCAACTTAACAAATTCTAAGACCTCGAGACCTTGTTTTCTTAACCTTGGAATCAGTTCAGGCAATTATTACAAAAGCAACTTGAAAGGTTAAAAGTGAATGATGTGTAAATTTATTACTGAGAGAATGAAAGCCACATTATCTGCCTACAGATAATTGAGAGTTTGTTTTTCTATTTTAAGAAATTTCCTGGTATATTGATAGCCTTAAATAGTAGTTAATTTTCTTTGAGTCACAAATCCCATTGAGAATCAAACGAGTTTCCTTCATTCCTGCCTGCCCCCCTCCAACGTTTTCCATACCAGGCATTGTTCCAGGGCTCTATGCTTTGTACTTCCTGACTTCCAAGAACATCTGTTCGCATATATACTCACCATTCTGCATACAATTTTAGGTATTTTATTGAACTCCTGAAGCCCTCTAGAGTCAAAAAATATCTTTAAAGTAATTATGGCTGAAAATATTTGATACTTTTACTAGGCAGAATTTAGTATTTGCTAGAATAACAATAGAATATCATTTAAAGTTAAACTCATTCAAATCATGTGTAGTATGGAATGGGAGACAAGGAATCTGATGTTTCATATTTAATCAGACTGGGTAACCTATATAATCTTTAGGCTTTTTTACTGTGAGAGGAGTTGTTGGTTCCACTAGGTAATCTTCAAAGACTCTTTCAACCAGTTAAGTCTGTGTTTCTTAGGGAGAAAGAAAGAAGACTACTAAAATTAAAATATTATAGTGTGGTCATTCTGTGTCTATAAGCCTCCATTGTCATTCTAACTGAAAAATGGATCTATTTATCATGTGCCATTGCTCTGAGAGCTAATGTGTTTTAATATGGTTAAGGGTTACATATCTCCCATGACTTGAATGATGAGACTTGTCAATCTGACCTTAAACCCAGAATTACTTTTTTGTTCTCTCTGTCATTATCCACTTGTATGGAAAGGAAGAGCTCTACACTCTAAAGAATACTGTTTACCTAGGAACTGGCATTCTATCATTTAAAGATGGCTCTGAAAAGCCTTGTGTAAAGCAAAGTGACACTTTTGAATCCTGTGATACCTTTGAGTTTTATGTCTTTGTTTTACCATGTGTTGAGTTATGATACTTGGTAGCTCCTTAAAACACATACAATATGGGTAAACAATACTTATCTAATTTACACAGTCTCTACACTTCCATAACTTATGATTAGAGGCTCAGTGTATATAGGATCTTCACATGAATTTAATGGGAAAATGTGTATGCATCTCTGAACTTATTTAGCTTAACAACCTGGCATGCTTAGATGAGAAAGAACCCACGTGGCAAAGTCATATATGGTGATGTACAGAGAGTAACATTGTGGCTTGAAGTGTATTTCCTATTTTGTTTTTGAGAACTCGGTTTGGCATGTTAGAAGTCTACATTTTGGCAGAGAAAAGCTGGATACCAAAACATCTAACATGATTAATAGTGAAGGACCTTTTAGTTTCCCTACCCTAACACAGTGCTTTGCATATAGTAAGTGCTCATTTGGCTACAATGAGTGTTCATGTCTGTTCTTTTAGAGTCTATTTTTCATATTACTGACTTTTGTCCAAAAATCACTTAGAAAATAGTTTTAAGTAATCAAATTGAAACTTTTGGGTTAATTTAACCCACAGAAGGAACAATTATATATTTTTTTCATGTTCTTAGGGGTTTTTTTGGAGAAAGAAAATAATTTTAGTTAAGAATTGGTGTTAGAATTATCCTACATACAACCTTAGAGCTCTTATTTAATAGTAGAACCCAAACATGATTTAACTGTTTATAACATAAAGGACTTTGGGAAAGTAGTATCTATCTAAACTAATAAAAGCATAATATTAAAATTAACTGTCTCTTCGGGACGGGTAAGCCACACCCACCAGCCAATCAGAGCGGCTGTATGCAAATTAGCCCAGCCAAGATGGTGGAGGCTGCAGCCCCGGAGAAGCCACGCGCAACGCACAGGCTGCAACTGCCGGGGGAGGAGCAGGGCTCTGGCAATGGAGGCCTGGAAATAGATTCAGTTGCGGATTACAGGCGTGGCCTCCATGTGTGCTGTGTGCCCCAATGGATTCCAGGCAGCTGGGCAGCCTCAGGGGTGGAGGGACATCCCCCGAGGGGTCCCAAACTGTGAGAGGGCTCAGGCCAGGATGAGGGACCCCCCACTCCCACCAAGTGCACAAACTTTTATGCACTGGGCCCTTAGTTATATTCATAATTGTAGATTAAGGTCAAAATAAAAAGAAGACAGAAACTCTGGCTCACTTTTCTTCAATTAAGAGTTAGTCTATTTTTGCTAGAATGCTACTATGTAAAATCTTAGAAAATTTTTAGTGATCATTTATGTTTTATAGTTAGGACATTTGGGGGCAAAGCTTTTCTTATAATTATTAAACCCTTGATTAAATAATCTGATACAAATATGAGGAAGTCTGTTTTTCATTAGAACAAATTTTGACCTATAGAAATATTCTATTTTATGTTTACCTTAAACATATCTTTCTCACAAACTGTAGTTTATATGCGATTGGACTCATTTTGCTACATTGAGATTTACATAAAATAATAAATTTTCAATGTGTTCTTGGAATAACTGACATTGCACATAAATAGTATATATTTAAGATAATTTAGATACTTGTAAATGTAAGCTTTAGATTACTATTGTGAGACATAACTGGAATATAAATATCTTATTTTTCTGCTAGATTAAAGTGTTGTTAGTTACACTCTGAAAACAATGCATGTGATTTGGCAGATTGATTGCATTCTTTGGACTCTTAGGTGCCAGTGCCTGACAGGTATCAGGAAGACTGGTATATGGTAAAATCTTTGTATAATAAATACGCATAAAATGAGTACATTAGTACCTACACAGTGCTGGATCAATAGAAATATACAATCTAAGGCGTTTATACCCTAAAGACAAATTCCCATCAATACTACTGTTTAAAGCAAAATAAAGTCTGAGTGAAGTTAGTAGGTGAACAGATGGGGCGATGTGAAGAGAATCCACCCCTAAGGTGACCCTTGTAGGAGGTGTAATGTCCATACAGAGGAGCTAGGCACATCTTGTGTGTGATGTTCTATTAAGCCAGAATAGTGAGAACTATTAATATAAGCAATTATAAGTAGTGTCGATGGTATAAGATCTTTAAGTCTTATATTTCAGCTCATCTTAGCAAACATTTGTTGAATGTGTACTCATGCTAGTTGTCATGCTGGGTGTATTAACCAAATCCTACCTTCCCAGAGCTCATAGTCCAGCAGAGAGAACGGTGGCATAGTACTTAATGGCATGTATTTCATTTTGTTTGTATGTTTGTTTGTTTTAATCAAAGGATATACAAATAACTGGGGGCAAAGAAAAAGTTGAGACTATTTACCCTGGAGGATTAGGAGAAAGACTGAGTCCTCAAGGCTGAACCAGAGCTCAGGTGAAGGGGAAGGCACTTTAGGGAACCCATGTTGTTATCTGTGGCCCAGGAGACTTTGACATTAATCACCAAGATTATGAACAAAATGGAAATATAAATTTAAATGGCCAACAAAATAGAATAAGTCATCTATACATATAAAGAGGTAATATGCTGTCCCGGTAACGAATTGATACGGGGGGTCGGGCGGCGGGTTGCTGGAGTCAAGTTCCCTAGGGTCTGAGGAGAGCACCTAACAGGAGCCCAGACTCCAAAGAAGAAAGAGGAAGTGGCCACAGGGAGCTCTTCCAATCCCCCTGCACAGACACCCTACCCCGGCCCCTGTACCGCCCGGGGGATGGACGGACACCCTATCCCAAACCCCGCACCCCTGGGGGGATGGACCGACACTTTACCTCAGCCCTTCTCCCTGTCCTGGAGGCTGACCGGACAGAGAGAAGACCCATCCTTGGGGGTAGATGCAGCCCACACCTTTGACTTCCGATGGCTTCCCCCTCCACCCCCGCCATGGGAGCCCACAACAATAGCATGGGCAACCACCCGTCTGCGCCCCTGAGACACCCAGAGCCCGCAGCCCGTCTCTGCTGGGCCCCCTCCGCTGGGGCTGGGCACACCTCTCCTCCCTGCAACTCCAGACCAGGGTGGAGGCAGGCCTGAGCAGCCTCTCAAGATCAGACCCTCCTCCTCCCCCATCCCCCGACAGCAGCAGTGCTGTCTCCACAGAGGAAGCACGCTGAACCTCACTGGGGGTTCATGAACCTCACTGGGGGTTCGGCTGAACCCACCTTCCTAGCCCTCTGGCTCCATCCTGGCCCGGCCCCCACCCGGCTCCAATCTCCGCCCTGAGCAGGTACAGCTGCGAAACAGCCACGTAGGATTTAAAGAATGGCGCCAAGCGGAAAAGTTTGACAGTTACTCCCCTATGGCCTCACCGCCCCCCTTAGCGCCCCCCTAGCGCCCCCCTAACGTCCTGCCCCCCGCCAGCGCCTCCAGAGACAACCACCACTCCAGGGCTGCTGTCCAGAGCCTGCCCCTCCAAGGCCTGCGGAACCCTCTGCAAAGCTTCCATCGCTATAGTCCCAGGGAACAATCATGCCCTCCTCCCCTACTCAGCACCTGCTACCTGTGAGGGTGCCCCGTGGGCTTAAAAATAACAATCCTTCCAGTTTAGACATCACTTACTTGATAAAACATCCTAGGTTTATTAGCTCAGAACCTCCTCATGACAACCCAGTGAGGTAGGTGGAGAAGAGATTTCAGTTCCCATGGTGTATGTGTATGTGTTCAGAAATGAAGCTCAGAGAGGAAAAGTGTCAAGCCCAGTGGTTCCAAAGGGGCAGCACACGCCCCACAGGGGGGCAATTTGATTTTAAGTGGGGGCAATTCTAGAATGAGTTAACAGTGAAGTTTTTGCATTTCTTATGGTTTTAGGGGGCCTTATCTACAGTGTATCCTACATAATAAAAGACTAATATGCAAATGACTGAATGGTGGAATGACTGGTCACTATGATGCACACTGACCACTAGGAGGCAGACACTCAACACAGGAGCTTCTCTCTGATGGTCATTGTGCTCCCACAGGGGGAGCACTGCTCAGCCAGAAGCTGGGCTCATGGCTGGTGAGAACAGCGGCGGTGGTGGGAGCCTCTCCCACCTCCGTGGCAATGCTAAGGATGTCCAACTAATGGCTTAGGCCCACTAAGCTGTCAATTGGGCATCCTCTCAGGGCTCCCAAACTGCTAGGGGAAGCAGGCCAGGTTGAGGGACACCCCTCCCCCAAGTGCACAAATTTCATGCACCAGGCCTCTAGTTCTTATTTATATTTATTACTAGGGGCCCGGTGCACAAAAATTTGTGCACTCGGGGAGGGGGGGGTTCCCTCAGCCCGGTCTGTGCCCTCTTGCAGTCTGGGACACCTCGGGGGAGATGCCCACCTGCTGGCATGCCTGGCCAGCCTGGGTGAGGGGCTAAAGGCCATTTTCAGGCTGCCCACAGCCCCTTCAGGGTTCGTGCACTGGGGGGTGGGAGGGCTGATGAGTGCAGACCTGGACGTTTTCCACCAGAGGGCCCATGATTGCACACGCCTGGTGGGCCCCCACCACTGAGGGGACACACCTGGTGCAGAGCTGAGTGGTGAGCCAGGGGCGGACGCTGGTGCAGGATCCCTCGGTGGGGACCTGCTGCTGAGTGAACACACCTGGGGTGGAGAAGGGCAGCGGACTGGCTTTGGATGCTCTACACTGTGCAGCAGATGTTCCCGCACGCCCTGTGGAGGCCCCTGGGGCGGAGCCACGCAGCAGACCCAGGACGGGTGCTCCTGGACGCCCCAAGGAGGCCCCAGGCCGAACCCCCACCCCCACTGAGCTGACACACCCAGCACAGCTATGCCGGCCACAGAGGCTCCCAGTGCAGAGCTGCCCTGCCAGCCTCCATCTTGGCTGTGTTAATTTGCATATAGCCACTTTGATTGGCTGATGAGCGTGACTTAGGCATCCCGAAGAAACGGTCAATTTCAATATTACACTTTTATTAGTTTAGATAATTGAAACACTGTTGCTTTAAGCTGAGGCCTACGCAGGTAACCAAACCTCCTGTTTGTTTCAGCTCCGTGGCTTCTATAATTGAAACATTGTTATCATGACTAGAGGCTCAGCCAGCCTAGGCAGGCAGTTGCAACGGAAGCCTCCGGTTTGCTCTAGCTCCATAGCTGCTGGCCTCCATTTTGGCTGGGTTAATTTGCATACAGCCTCTCTGATTGGCTGGGAGGCGTGGCTTGGCTGGTGGGCGTGGCCATGAGCAGAGGCTCAGCCAGCCTAGGCAGGCAGTTGCAACATAAGCCTCTGGTTTGCTCTAGCTCCATGGCTGCCGGCCTCCTTCTTGGCTGGGTTATTTTGCATACAGCCGCTCTGATTGGTGGGTAGGCATGGCTTAGGTGTCTTGGGTGATGGTCAATTTGCATATTACTCTTTTATTATATTAGATTACTTTTGGCTTTTTCTGCTTCCTAATTTTTAAAAATGTTTATTTAGTCTGTTAAATTTCTTAGATTAAAGGAACTTTCCATGAAATAGATCAAATTAGGAAGTTAGTATTAATGAGGAAGATTCCATTTGACCTTTCATGAACCTGAGGGTAGGTAGTAACAGACCTCAAGATTCCCACTTTGGGAGGATAATGACCTCTGTGAAGATTCAGAAGGTCTAATGACATAACATGCATTTGTTATAAAAGAAAACTTTAAAAAAGATAAATCTATCTTTTTCCTTAAAGATAATAAATTCTCATTTACAGTTTGAGATACATATTAATTTAACCCAAATTAGTATAATGCTTTAATTGAGAGGTTATTTTTTGTTACTGTTTTTATGACATTAACTTTCTAATGAAGGTAATTTATTTAGAAAGAGAAGGTTGTCTTACTTCACAGTATTTGTTTAGTTTTTCTACTGTTTCCCCCCAAATTTTCATGACCATTTGTCACCCATAAGAGATGTTTCTTCTACTGTAAACCTTCCAATATTCTGAGATCATGGAATCATTGATTTGTGAGGTGCAGTAAAACTGTGTCATATGAAAAGAACCAGACCAAGGGCCAAAGATAACAGTGTTATGCAGATTCTCAGAGGCCAGCTAAAATTTTGTTTTATAAGATTGTGCCCGTGTTTGGTCAGTAATGCTAAGGCAGGGGTGAATGAAAGAACAATATTTTAAAGGCATTAAAGAACCTGCCGAAATAAACATTTTTAGTGAAAAGCATTTCAAATGGGAAAGAAGTACAGAGCAGCCAAATACAGCCTATATTTTCCATCTGTGCATGCAGTACACGGGAAACATGATTGTTGTTCGAGCATTTACTGCCATAAAAATACAACCAGTACTAGAAATCTCAATTCCCTTTGCTTTCTTTCCTCTCTTTT
The DNA here is from genome assembly GCA_004026665.1 of Murina feae. Taxonomy (NCBI): domain Eukaryota; kingdom Metazoa; phylum Chordata; class Mammalia; order Chiroptera; family Vespertilionidae; genus Murina; species Murina feae. The sequence goes on from PVJC01001770.1 coordinate 67,552, forward strand.
TCTTCCACTCAACATTCCTCCCTTTTTCCCTTCCTTCCATCTTTCCTTTTTTCTTTTTGAAAGTCCACATAAACTCACATAACCAAGCCTACAAATCAATCAAACATAAAAATTGTTTTAATACTTTTTCATTTCATTTGTAAGAATGGGGAAGGGCATATTTTAGAGAAAACAGATTGAACCAAGAAAAATGACTTTGGCTAAGCCATTTAGCCTTGTTAGACTATCTATTACTCATTAGTGAAATAGATTATTGAACTGCACACGTCTTAGCTTACTTCCAACTCTGAAGTTTCATAGTTCTAATTTTCTAATTTGTTAACTATCTTGGGATCTTTCAGAGGAGTAATAGCTGAGTGTGTGGGCTAACTAGCAGATGCCAGTAACAAGTCATCAATGTAGTCAAACTTATAAAAACCTGGTAAATGATACTGTGAATCAAGATATATTATTTCCACCAAATAAACTGTTAGATGTTCTTGGTCCTTACATTGGGTTTATCAGTCTACTCATTTGAGAAAGACTTCATGAAAGGAATGGAGTCTGGAGGAATTTTTTTTTTAATTTTGGTTCATCTTTAAGTGCCCAGAAGAGATCTGTGTAATTTACACTGTCACTTTTTCATGACTTTCCTACTAAAAAGAGAATTTAAATGACTTCTTGTTGCATACTGACCAAGAAAAATATATTTTCCTATCATTTTGAGAGAAATTTGCAGTTTAGAGAGGGAGAAGAGCAATACCACATAAGATATTCTTATTCTGCCTGTTTAAATTTTACCTGTGTAATTATTTATTATCTACTTACTACCTTTATGGAAATATGCCGTATTTTAAACTTGCACAAATATTAGCATGAATCCTTGTTAAAAGGTTGTAATCTACCATTTGTGATTTGGAATGTAAATATATTTGGGGTAAAATATAAAACAAATGATAAATGTCTTAAAAGAACAGATTGTATAGAAATATTTATTAGGAACATAAACTAAATGAAGTAAATCCCCAAAGAGTATCCAGAATGAACTAATGTGCCATGCTAATAAGCAAAGGAGCTTCTAAATGGATGTGCATTTAAGGATATTTGATATTGCCTCTAATGACCTCTGAAGTAGCCTCTTAAATTTGATCAGCTTTAGATTTTTCTGCTGAAGAAATTAAAAAAGAAGAAAATATCATTATGAAATAATCAGCTTACTCTCATCAAACAGGAAATCTAATATGGAAATTTTGCTTTTTCTTAATCTTTCTTGCAGAATTAAAAGACAAGTAGAAGACTGGTGTTTTAGCAGATAAGCAGAGCCGATGTTGCATTGCCCATTGCCCTGAACACTTCTTTTCTTTTTTCCCCCTGAGAATTTCCAAATCATGACATAAACCAGGGCAGTGCAGTTCTAGGCACAATTTCACAACCGTTCTGTTAAAGATCCTATATTAAATATGAAGATGACTGCCAAGAAGATGAGTCCTTAGAGTGGGGGAGTCACACATTCTAGGCATCACTTAAGTATTTTAGAGCAAATTTCAACATGTTCTTTCTATTCTTTACTCCACTTTTGGGTTTCTTACCTCCAGGAGGGGTGTAAAAACAGTTGAGTTGAGCTTCATGCACCAAAGTGCCCTTAAACTTCGCCTCTGGTTCAGCTGACGGGTGGCTGGGAAGCGGCTGGTACGCAGGCAGAGCAGGCTGAGCAAAGGCCCGAAGCATGGTGAATATCCAGATGCGTACTAATAGGTCAGGATTTTAAAATAAGGAAATATCCTGCTCGCGAGCTTTTCTCCTTGTAATTTTTTAAAACCTAGAAATCATCCTCACAGTCACATTTCTGAGCTGCGTAAGTTAATGCGGCCATATCACATCACTGCAAATTTAGGTGACAGGAATTACTTTAAGTTTTAGAATCCTAAAAACCACATCTCTTTTGTGGTTCTTCTCAACCTTGTCTTTTTCTTTCCTTCCTGCTGTGCTCACTGTCTATGTAAGGTGGCCTCTCCACCAGTGGCTTTACAGGAAAACTGGGATTGAAATGTGAGGTTAATGGTTTCTGTCAGCCTGGCAGCTCATCACCTCCCAAGGCATGATGATCTCTGGTTTTTATTTGTCACCACGAGCTGCTCTGATACACTCTCTTGTGTAGGAGAGTGATAGGTTTGTCCAGGAGTCGGTGGACCTTGGGCCTAAGAAACAGAAAACTTCAATTGGAATGTGCACTTTAATGTAATTCACTGCTTCCCCTTTCCCAGTGGAATGCAGCTCAAGTGGCAAAACTATTTTAGGGAGAAAAAAATTAGACCCAGTTCTACATTTTATCTTGGTGCTACCTTTCCGTTGCCAGGACTGTTGGTAAATCTGTTCCCACCACCCCACCCTCTGGCTTTTTAAATTTTGTGTTCAAACTAAATATTAACTGGAATGAATGAGCTGTTTCAAAATGGTTCATTTTAATCTTAAAGTCAAGTTACTTTATAGACAAACTAGAGGCCTGGTGCATGAAAATTCATGCACTGGTGAGGATCCCTCAGCCCTACCTGCCCCCTTTCACAGTCCTGGAACCCTCAGGGGATGTTCTACTGACAGGAGGCACTGGGTCGATCAGGGGAAAGCACTGTCCCCATCACCCCATCGCAGCTGCCACTGCCAGCACGGCTGTCTGCCTTCGGCCCTTGCAGCCAACTGGCTGCCTACCCTTGGCCCTTGCAGCTGCAGCTTTATCCAGAAGGACATCCAGAAGGACATTCAGCTGTCTGATCTAATTAGCATATTATGCTTTTATTATTATAGATTATTATAGATGGTCATGCCCTAAAGAAATATTCACAGTGTCTTATATAATCACTTTCAAACCCAGGCTTCCTTCATTCTTTGACATCTGAATAATGTTTCTGCAGCTTTGTCCTTCCCTAATTCTGCATTTCAGTTATCTCATGGTAATGATATTGTCAAATTGTGTTTCTGTTTTTATCAACAGTTTACTTGGCATCTTACCCTTATGAAAATCTAGTTCCTTATGTCAAATGCCACAAATGTGTAACATCAAAAAAAATGATACCCCAAATATTTCTACTAATATGTTCTACTGATGAGACCAAATGGCTGTTTTTTTTCTCGCCACTGGGCCTCGAATGTTGTTAGTTTTGCTGTTTATCTCCCATGCTACCTCTTTTCTCCTTTGATAGTTTTGGATGACTCAGTCTTCAAGGAAAAAAAATGGGTAACCAAAAAATAGACCAGGTTCCTAGTTTTGTAACTAAGATTAAAACCACCAAAACACATAAACCTATTAAATAGTCAAATGTCATGTACTTATTTACAAGAACATGAAACCAGGTGAGTTAGTATGTAGGAATCTGTGTAGGCAATCAGGGTAAAACAATTAATGTTGATGGGCTGGAAACAACCTTGAATAAAAGTTTTAAGATATACATTTAATGATCTTGAGATGAAAGAATTTCTTTTTGACATAAAGGCTGTTACAGCCCATTAGTTTCAGAACTCAGATGTTCTTTTTCAAATGATTGTCATTGAATTAAAGGCAAGATATGTATTTCTAAGAAGATAAAATGGTCCTGTTCAAGGAAAAGCTGGTTTCTTCCACTTTTACCCCTTCAAACATGTAGGTAGGTAAGATAAAGATTTCTGGTACATAGGTCATACAAAAAGTTAAAAGCCCATTGCCACCTTTTGGCAAGTTAGTAATTTAGATTTAAAAGATTCCTTTTAAGATACCTGCTTAAAATTACACTAAAAAGACATTTCCTATACCTACAGATATCTGAATCATTATTGACAAGAAGCAGATATCCACACCCAGGCATTGGTCTGGTGAGTGGGGGGGAAATGTCGAGGTTACTAGGAAAACATCACAGCCTGGCTGACATGGCTCAGTGGCTGAGTGTCAACCTATGAACCAAGAGATCACGATTCGATTCCCAGTCAGGGCATATGCCCGGGTTGCAGGCTTGATCCCCACTGTGGGGTGTGCAGGACGCAGCCAATCAATGATTCTCTCCCATCATGGATGTTTCTCTCTCTTCCTCTCTGAAATCAACAACAACAATAATAAAACATCACAGTTGTTTTAATGACCAAATAATATTCGTATAATTAAATGTTTTGAAAGTGTAATTATAAATGTTTTTCCTTTTAAAAATATGTTTTGTTGGTTTTCATTGCCTTATAACATTACTACTATTTTCAATGAAGATTTTAAAATGTATATGTAACTAGGGGCCCAGTGCACTTGGGGGAATCCCTCAGCCCGGCCTGTGCCCTCTCACAGTTTGGGACCCCTCGGGGGATGTCCACTTGCTAGCATGCCTGGCCAGCCTGGGTGAGGGGCTGATTGCTGTTTGCAGGCTGGCCAAGCCCCCCAGTGGGAACCCTCACCTCATGGGGGTGTGCTAGCCTGGGTGAGGGGCTAAGGGCCGTTTTCAGGCTGCCCACAGCCTGTTCAGGGTTTGGGTCCCTACTGGAGTGCCTGGCTAGCCTGGGTGAGGGGCTGAGAGCCATTTGCAGGCTTCCCACAGCCCATTCAGGGTTCGGGTCCCTACTGGGGTGCCTGTCCAGCTTGGTTGAGGGGCTGAGGGCTATTTTCAGGCTGCACACAGCTCCCATTGACCCAATGTCCCAGCGAGGCTAGCTGGAATCATGTTTCTGGGGTTTATTTATCTTCTATAATTGAAACTTTGTTACTTTGAGTGGAGGCCTAGGCAGGTTATGAAGCCTCCTGTTTGCTTCAGCTCCATGGCTTCTATAATTAAAACATTGTTTCCTTGAGCAGAGGCCCAGCCGGCCCAGGCAGACAGTTTACTCCTGGTGCAACGGAAGCCTTCTATTTGCTCAAAGGGAGCGAAGCCTGCCTCAACTCCTGTCTCTGTCGCCTCAGCTCCCTTCTCTCTGCCGCCTCAGCTCCCTCCCATCTCTGCCACCTCAGTTCCCTTCTCTGCTGCCTCAACTCCCATCTCTGCCACTTTGGCTCCCCCTGCTCCCTTCTCCCTCCCTTCTTCACCGTCTCTGCTGCCTTGGCTCCCTTCTGCAGCACTTGGCTTCCTTCTACACTGTCTTTAGTCTTCGCTCTCCTGTGTATGCAAATTAACCGCCACCTTTGATGGGTTAATTTGCATGCAGTTGCTCTGATTGGCTGGTGGGCATGGCTTAGGTGTCTTGGAGTGGTGGTTAATTTGCATATTATTTTTTTATTAGAGTAGATGAGTGCATTATTTACATGAGTAATACCACCAGGTCCTCAATTAGGTATTTATACATTGCTTGGAACTGTTTAGCTTTTGCTATAAAAATGATATAGATAGGCCCATACTGAAGTATACAGTTTATTGGAAAATGTTTTATTGATCAATACCAATTATTCATTCATTACTAAATGATAGTCACAGTTGTTTCTAAGCTATCAGCAATTGTAAATTTTCTGTACAGACATTTGAAGTCAGAGATCTATTATGGAATCTAACTTTTTCTGACCCTGTCCTAACTTACATCTTACAAATTTCTCAGTTAACATTTACCTGGGAGAAGGAGAAGAGAGAGGGGTTCCTAGACCTAATTTGTGCATCAGGTGTCTGAATACTTGAAAATAAAGATGAAATATGTGTGTGAAATGTGCAGATGGAATATGGAAACATTATGTTTCAAAGCCAGGAATTTAGAATTCCAATTTCATTTTCAATCTCTGGTCATTCATTAAGAAGCATTTACCAAATGCTTATTATGTTCCGATGCTATATTTTTAAGGACAACAGACTTATATTGTGGGCTTAAAAAATTCTAATGGGGGGATAAGGACACATAATGTAATACTTAATAAAGAAAAAAGTAAATTAAAAAAATTCCAGTGCTAGGTTTTCAAGCTTTAATTCCAATGATTGGTTTCATTTATTCAATAGTTGTGTGTTTCTTTCAAGATGAAAGGGACTTTCTTTCCATTTTGTAGTTTTGAAGATGCTCATAATTTGTTTGATGTGTTTTTGCAGTGTCCATTTATGGAATTTGGTTTTATGATAAGGAAGAATGCCAAAGAATTGCAGAACTTATGAAAAAGTAAGTGCTAAAAGATTGTGCATTATTTTCAGGACCTGGTGCTTTTGTTTGTATTTCTAAGTATGTGTAACTACTACACCATAATCTTAGCAGAATATATCTCTTACAGCAATTCTTTTCAAGTAGTTAGGAAAAACATTTACTATTACTTTATAAGTGAAAAAGAGACATAAATACAACTTTTTACATTTTCACTAGGTAATATTATCATGTGGAATGGCTCGCCTCATTGTTTTCTGCATGTGTGAAATACCTGTAATGTGAGTTGTTCTAGATGACAACTTTCCATAATATCATCCTTATTTGTCATTTGGCAGTTTTTCTTTGAAAGTTGTCAATGTGTCTATTAGTAGAAGGAACATTCAGAGACATTCTGAGAGGCTGCTCCAGATTCTCTCAGATCTTTTGTTTCCTTCCTGCATTTACTAAATGCTTTCCTTTAAGTGCACACTCATAGTTGCAGGGGCTCAGGGTTTCCCCACCTCCAACACTGTGAGTGGCCTTTGTTCTCTCTCTCTCTCTCTCTCTCTCTTTCTCTCTCTCTCTCTCTCTCTCTCTCTCTCTCTGTCTCTCTCTCTCTCTCACTCTGTCTCTCTCTAATCTCATGTTACCTTGTGATTTCTCCCATCTTTGAGCAGTTCTTGAGCCCAGTGCTAGTACTGTGAGGCAGTGACTTCCCTGCTGTTTATGGGAATGGGTTTAGAGCAGCGGTTTCTTAAAGGTTGGCAACCAATGATTTAGAGCCCAGAATGACATTTCCCACTTGTGCTGTATCTCAGGTCGTGACTGGACTCAGCTGAGCACATAGTATAGCTGCTGCCCACATGAGTTGGACAAAGCAGCTCTATATGTAAAAGAACCATTTCCAGTTTTAAATTTTGGGCAATGAATTGCTAAAAAGTGATTCCCAAAAATGAAACTTTGGGACCACTTTTATATATGGTAAATATTATATATTTCTGAAAACCTAACTTGTGATGATAACTAATTTTAGGTAACTAGCTCAGGTTTCAGATTGTGATTGTGTTTAAACTGGTATTTACCACTGTAACAACTAGTTCTTAGAACATTCATGTTAGTGTCAACTGTGCAATGGATAATAATAGCAGGATTTCATGTAGATTAAAAATTACCCTGTAGCTCAGCCAGGAGGCCATGTTAAAATCGCCAGTATTCTACACTAATTACTTAACAGCTGGGGCAGGAAATGGATTGTTGACTAGCAATAGCAGCTGATGTGTATGAATTCCAGCCCTTCTTCAGAATTAAACCTCTCAATTCATTCTGAGATCGCTTTGACCAACTTCATGGCAATTATAAAATAATTTGAGCTGAAAGTCAAAGCACACAGGAACAAGTGTTTTTACCAATGCCACCTAGCAGCATATCGGAGCACATGGTCTCCCTTCTGTATTGTTTTCAGGAAAACAGAAGACATGCCTTATTGCTCTGTTTTTTATATGCTCCTCTCCTAGAATGGCATCATCGCTGTTTCCAAACTTCCAGAGAGCCACATGATTTGAGTACCTGGGATTAACCTCGCTTTGATTTTAAGGCTCTTTGGAGAAAGGGGGAAATCTGACTTGCCATGCAGTTTGCTCGGTTTTTGAGATCTCTTAAATTAGGTTTCCTCAGCAATTCATGAGTCTTTTCAAATGCTCTAAATGAGGAGTTGGCAAAGATAATATTTTTTTGCAAGATCACACTTCCTCTGTAGCAACTACTCAACTCTACAGGCAGTCTGAGGCAGCAGCCTAAGGACAGGGGCTGTGTTTGTAACTCCACAAAAACCAGAAGTGGGTAGTATTTGGCCTGCAGGTTGGAGTTTGCCCACCTCTACTCTGGATTCATATATCTGGTCAGTGAACACAGAACCTCCCTCAAATCTCATTTTCCTTCTTTCAATTCTTAAGCGGTCTTATTTTTAATACTAGAGGCCAGTGCACAATATTTGTGCACTTGGGGGTGGGGATGGGGGTTCCTCAGCCTGGCCTGTGCCCTCTTGCAGTCAGAAGCCCTTGGGGGATGCTCCAACTGATGTCTTAGGCCGGCTCCCTGTCAGTCGGACATCCTTAGTGCTGCCGCAGAGGCAGGAGAGGCTCCCACCCCTGCCACTGTGCTTGCCAGGCCGGCTTCTGACTAAGCGGCACTCCCCCTGTGGGAGCACACTGACCACTAGGGGGCAGCTCCTGCATTGAGCGTCTGCCCCCTGTTGGTCAGTGCACATCATAGCGACTGGTCATTCTGTCATTCAGTTGACTTGCATATTAGTCTTTTATTATATGGGATGATTATAACAGGATAAAAGCAACTGAGTGAGAACTGGATGGTTTTAAAAATCATATGTGTTGAATGTTTTTCCTTTTGTGGCTCTTCCCCTCTTCTAGCCTAACCCAGTGTGAACAATTGAAAGCCCATCAAGAAGCTGGACCAGGAATCTCCCCAATGATCCTCAGTTCAGGAGAGGGGAAGGAAGTAGATATCTTACGAATGCTCACCAAGGCCAAAGATGAATATACAAAGGTGAGTTTTTGTTTGCCCTTGTGATACATAGGCAATTCCCACAGTGGGAACACGCTCATTAAGAAAGTCTTAACTGCTATTCCTTCCACCAAACAAAATTATATGAAAACTAAAATCTTTGCTGTAAGAGACTATGACTATTTGCTTTTAAATAGATTAAAAAGTAGCCTAAGAAATTAGTAACCTTCTTATGTACAAATAGTACACAGTCAGAAGGTTTACTAGAAGACCCCCATAAAAATAGCAACAAACTGCCCTAGCTGGTTTTGCTCAGTGATTAGAGCATTGACCTGGGAATTCAAGGGTCAAGGGTTTGATTCCGGTCAAGGGCAGGTACCTTAGTTGCAGGCTCAATCCCTAGTCTTGGTTGGCGTGTGCGGGAGGCAACCAATCAATGTGTCTCTCTCACATTGGTGTTTCTCTCTGTCTGTCTGTCTCTTCCCCTCCTTTCCACTCTCTCTGAAAATCAATGGATAAAATATTCTCCGGTGAGATTAGCAACACAAAAAAATAGCAACAAACTAATATAAATTCTTTGGAATAAAATAACAAGAAACGAGCAAAACCTATATAAAGAAAACATTTAAACACTCCTGAAAGGCATAAAAATAGCTTTGAACAAATGGAAATATATATCCTAATCTTAGAAAAGGAGATAAAACTTCAGGTTTTCACTTCCCCATAAATTAATCTATAAATTTAAGATGATTCCTAAACAAATACAAACTGATTCCTCTCTCTCTCTCTCTCTCTCTCTCTCTCTCTCTCTCTCTCTCTCTCTCTCTCTCTCTCTCTCTCTCTCTCTCTCTCTCTCTCTCTCTCTCCTGCGCTCAGACAAGTTGATTATAAGGTTTTTGTGGGGAAATATGCAAGGAAGAATAAATGGGGAAAGCCCTGTTAAAGAAAAGCTACACTGGGTGGGAGAGAAATGGGGAGCTAGCTCTACCTCCCTGATATGAAGACATGAAAACCTGAACACTTGAAACAGTGTGGTATTGGTGTTGCTGCATAAACAATCAGATAGACCAATGGGACAGATGAAAAAGTCCAAAATGAGACCCCAGTATATATGAAATTTAGGATATGATAAAGAGGAAAATTCCAAATCAGTTATATTAGTAGATTTTTTAAAATAAATGATGTTGGCTAACTGGTAGCCATTTGGAAAATTCAAAATTGGATCTCTTCCTCATGCCATTTGCAAGATAAATTCCAAATGTATTACATTTAATTTTAAATGTAAACATAAAACTATGCAAGTACCAGGAGAAAACTTGTATGGATTTCTTTGTAGTCTGGGAAAAGGGAAATCTTCCTAACCATGACTCAAAACCCAAAAGCAATTAATTCAATTACATGAAATTTAAAAAAAAATGTGTTTCATGGTTTAAAAAACTACAAGCAAAGTGAAAAGGTACTGAAAACTGAGAAAAAATGTTTATAGCTAAATAACAGAAAGAGGGTTAATTTTCCTATTTTGTAAAGCACTTTTATAAAAATCAAGAAGTAAAAGATTAACACTCTCTAGAAATATGGGCAAAGAATAAAATTAGAAAAGAAAATAAAACCTAGAATTTGAAAATTAATGAAATAAATGTACATAATTAAATATCATATTATGACATAATTACTTAGGAAAAAAATTAGAGTGACTTCAGAACCCCTTATTTGAACTAAACACCCATAGTGGATTATATTTTAAGGACAAAAAGAACTACAAATTATAAACTTCATTCAGTGGTTTTGTTAGCATTATAATTTTTCAGCTGTGATGAGATATAATAAATGAGTACAGTTGACCCTTTAACAATGTGTGGGTTAGGGGTACTGACCCCACACACAGTTGAAAATCCACATATAACTTTTTATTCCCCCAAGCACTTAACTAATAACCTAATATTGATCAGACCATGAACAATAGATTAACATGTATTTTGTATGTTATATACACTGTATTCTTACAATGAAAGGATAAAGAAAAGATGTTATGAATAAATCACAGGGAAGAGAAAATACATGTACTGTATTTTTTTTGAAATATGTTTTTATTGATTTTTAGAAAGAGAGGAAGAGAGAGGGGAAGATAAATAGAAACATTGATAAGAGAGAGAAAAACATTGATTGGCTGCCTCCTGTACACCCATTACTGCGGATCTAGCCTGCAACCCGGGCATGTACCCTGATCAGAAATCAAACCTGTGACTTTTGATTCATGGGTCAGTGCTCAACCACTAGGCCACACTGGCTGGGCACATATACTGTATTGAAAAAAATTGCATATAAGTGATCCACACAATTCAAATCCATGTTGTTCAAGGGTCAACTCTGTGGTTGGAATAAAACCTTCAGTATAAGAGAAAAAATAAATTAATGTATAATGTTAAATTTTAAATGCAAATGTCTGAATTAGTTGACATTTTATTTCTTAAATAGGTAGTTAACTTTTCCCCCTGAAAAAACCTAGAAACAAGTGACAACTCAGTAGCAATAAATACTTCTAGCTTCCAGAATATTGTTTGTAAATACTGTTTCCTCATAAAAGGTTTCTGGGCTCTTTAAAGAAGCTCCTAATTCTAGGATATGAAAGTTAAACAAATAGGATCATGTGGAAGGAGCACAGTAGTCAGCTTGAAGGGACCACCAACCAAAGTAACGAATTCTAACACCAACAAGAATGACTGCAGCCCTACCTGGTTTTGCTCAATGGATAGAGCATTGGCCTGCGGACTAAAGGGCCTGGGTTTGATTCCGGTCAAGGGAATTGCCTAGGTTGCGGGCTCGATCCCCAGTAGGCAGCCAATAAATGATTCTCATCATTGATATTTCTCTCTATCCCTCTCCCTTCCTCTCTGAAATCAATAAAAATATTTTTTTTTAAAAGAAAAAGAATGACTGCAGTGGATTGAAACCCACTGAATTTATAAAATCTATGAGATCATGAGAGATGAGAGAGAGCAAGCAACCAAAAATATAAAACAAAACAAAAATGTAATTATTGGCTATCCTTGGAGATACTAGGACACTAGCTCCTTCCTCTGAACATTGGTAGTTAATGAAAAATAATTAAGCATTTATTCTACCTGGCCAGTATGGACTATATTCCGGAGTAACCAAATAGTCCTTGTTGATGAGGGGAAATCCTTCTCTATTAAAGAATTCCAAGAATTCCCCTTCTTAATGTAGATAGAATGATAGAACTTAAAAACACTCTAGTAGAATAATTGATTCAGGCAATGATCATCAGTAATGTTAACAATATGAGAAGAATTGATGAAAGGGTTTAGGGTGCTACCACCTGAACCCATTGATCAACATAATTAAAAATTAAATAACCAGACATGTGCCTCCTACTGTGATATAATGTGAAACATATAACATCACCTTGAAATATTCTTGCCAAAAGAGTTGATTCTGAATCTAAGTCTTGAGCTCTAACTTTTTAGTTTACAGAAAATGAAAGGGAGGAAGAAAGGAACAGATAGAAAACAAATGACACCACAAGGAAATAATCAGAAAAGCCCTGAATGAAGTGGGACATACTAAAGGACAGTTGACTGAGGTTTTTTAACATGCCTTTGACTTGATTGTTGACTCACCCTTTATTGTTAGACTGTGAGCTCCTTGAGTACAAAGAACATCGCTAGTCTTCTTCCAAGTTCCTGGCACATGATAAGTGCCAAATAAATGTTTGTTGAATGAAGGAATGAATATGAATACAAATATGAATAAATCAGAGTTTCATTCTATCATAGGGCTTGGACAGAGATGCTTTAATTCCAGCTTTAGTCATAATAACTATTTCTGTATTGTTTATTTTATTTAATTCTTAAAATCTGTACAAGGTAACCTAATGACAACTAGTCAAATAATGAATTATGCTTTATTAATTGTACTATGTTAGGCACACTATAGATTATTCTTAAAAAGTAAAATTTTACCCCCAAGGAACTTTGGTTCTATGTGGCCAGTAAATAATAAATGTAAATATTGAATAAATACTTTTTCTCCCTCTCTCCTCTCAAGAAACATATAGACACACACACTATACTGTTTATATTTTATAACGAAAGGCCCAGTGCACGAAATTCATGCATGAGTAGGTCCCTAGGCCTGGCCAGCCATCAGGACTGATCTGTGGGGCAACTGGTGGGACCCCCACTGGTACTCACCTTGGCCGGCCTAGTGCTGCCTGCTTGCCAGCCCTGCCCCCCCACCACCACCGTTGCTTGTCGCCTCCCTCTGCTGGGTGACCGGCAGAGCAATCAGGGGCCCCCACTGGCACCCACCTTGGCTGTCCTGGGTCCTGCGGGCTGGGGGCAGCTCATTGAGCGTCTGCCCCCTGGTGGTCAGTGTGTGTCATAGCAACCAGTCATTCTGCCATTCAGTCAATTTGCATATTAGGCTAATCTAATAAAAGAGCAATATGCAAATTAACCCCACTCTGTTATACCCACAGGCCACGCCCACCAACCAATCAGGAGCAAATATGCAAATTAACTCAAACTAAGATGGCAGCAGCCACAGAGCTGGAGTTGCCCCAGGCAATGGAGGAAACCAGGGCCCTGTAGACCCTGAGTTCTACTCAGGGCTACAAAGTTTCAATTATAGAAGATAAATAAATCCCAGATACCTGCCGGGCTGTGACGTTGGGTTGCCAGGGGCAACCCAGGCTTTGAGTGGGGGACCAAGGCAACGAAGTTTCAATTATAGAAGTTAAATAAATCCCAGATACCTGCTTCCAGCCAGGCACCCCAGTAAGGACCCGAACCCTGAAGGAGCTGTGAGCAACCTGAAAACAGCCCTCAGCCCCTCACCCAGGCTGGCCACACTCCCATGGGGTGACGGTTCCCACTGGGGGGCTTGGTGAGCCTGCAAACAGCAATCAGCCCCTCACCCAGGCTGGCCAGGCACACCAGCAGGTGGACATCCCCTGAGGGGTCCCAGACTAAGAGAGGGCACAGGCTGGGCTGAGAGACCCCCCTCTCTGAGTGCACAAATTTTTGTGCACCAGGCCTCTAGTTATTATATAGAATGTTTTGGTATCTTAACAGTCTTCTAACTGGGGACAGATTGCACCCCCCTGAGCTTGCCAATTCTTAGGAGGAGTAAAGGACCCAACCACAAACATATGCAAACTAATGATCCTGAGCCATCCCTCCACTATCTGATCTGTGTACACCAGGAAGCAATATTCCTCTGCATTACTCCTCTCAGGGCTGGGCCAGGCAGCTAGGGACCACCCCTACAGTTGATATCCTGCTGAAATGATTCAAAGGAGATAGTCCTAGGGGGCAGAAACTTCAGTAAAAGGCTTTGGTCTTGGTTTTCCCCTGCTCCTGTTTCCCTCTGGACCACCTCGAGCTTCCCCATGTGGCCCTGTGTGGTGGGCTGTGCCTCCTGTTTCAAGGACCTGTGAGTGCAATAAACTTTGTTTCCTGAGCCTCTCCAGTGCTGCCTCCTATAGCTACACCTGACTGTCTCATAAAATAACATAGAACTCATACACACTCATGGCTTTGGAGACTTCTCTTTATACTATATCTACAACTTGGAATGGTTTTCCCTCATTTTATTTGCCCTTCAGACTCTACATATCTTTCAAGGCCCAGTCAAAATGCCACTTTTTATGTGGAGTTTTCCCCGATCACGTCATTCAAATTAATTATTCTCTTCATTGAACTCACCATCTATTAGTATTTAGAACTTATTTTGTTCTTTCTCTACTTTTACAGTTAAGTCAACTTCTCCCACAACAGTGTTACTTGTTGAGGTCGAAAAGTGTTCTGTTCATCATTATGCTCCCACAGATGGGTTCTTATAGTGTTGACAGGAAGTGCAGATATTCAATCAAATATGTTATAGACATAACATCAATTGCTACATCTGTGAGGTAAACAACAGAAGAAATTATTCTTTCTGCCACTAACAGCCAGATGATGCAATGTAACCTGTATGATCATGGTACTTCTCTGGCCTAAATCCTTGTTTTCTCATTGTCTAGTATCTATGAACTTGTAGACTCTTTTTAAAAAATATATGTTTTTATTGATTTCAGAGAGGGAGGGGGAGATGGAAGCATCAATGATGAGTTATGGAATAGAGCCCACAAGCCAGGCAAGTGCCCTGACTGAGAATCCAATCCCTGAGCCACACTAGCTGGGCTTAGATTCCTCTAACCCAATACCTTCTTCTCCCACTGCCCCCTACAAATATTTGAAACTCCTACCAAACTCTTGCTTCCTAAAAGTGTCTTCATGCCTTTTCCCATGCTTTCCCCTCTCATTTACCTATAAAATATCATCAGTCTTTCAAGGCCCATTTCACATGTTATTTCTGATCCACCCACCAGATGTTTGTGCTCCCCCATTAACATCCATTGCATCTTTTTATTTACCTCAGAATTCTTGTTATGAGGAAGTAAATTTTCCATTATTGGAAGTATTCAAGAAGAGACTGAAAGATTACATATTGGAGAATAGTATAAAATTTTTTTTATTTCTCTGTATGAGTGTTAAACTAATTAAATGACTTCTGAGACTTTTTTTCCAACTCAAAAAATTTTAAATTCATGAAAATTCCAAAAAGTTTGAGGAGGAAGTATTTTATGCTATAGGTATATGATATTGACAAATGAAGCCTAGTGGTACCAGATACAACTTTTTCTGTAAAGTTAATAAAATAATTTGAAACACTTATTTGGGTTAATATTTTATGCTTTCTCCCTAAGAAATAACTTCCTATGAGTTTTCTGTAAAGTAACAATGATATTAATTTGAGTGGCATCTCCTTTACCTCCTTCCTTCTTGTAGAGATGCAAATGAACCATGAAATAACAAAGCTCAGGAAGATAATGAACTGGGACAGATTTGTAGGCTAGGTAGTTAGATCCTTACTACTCAAAAGTGGACTATTTTTCATTTCATGGTTTTAGGCAAAAAATTAATAGTTCTCTTCTAGATATTGCTGGGATGTATTTATGAAACTAACAGAATTATTAAGTGTCTTTTGATATTCAATGAAAAAATTCAGAAACAAAAAAGAAAATAGCCCTGGCTGGTTAGCTCAGTCCATTAGTACATCATCCCAATATGTCAGGATGGTGAGTTCAGTCTTTAGTCAGGGATGAGAATCAATCAATGAATACCTAAATAAGTTGAATAACAAATCCCTCTCTCTCTCTCTCTCTCTCTCTCTCTCTCTCTCTCTCTCTCTCTCTCTTTCTCTCTCTTTTCTCTCTCTCTACAATCTCTATATATAAAAGCCTAAGTGACTGGCTGACCGGCCATCTGGTAGCTATGATGCACACTGATTACCAGAGGGCAGAGACTCCATACAGGAGCAGAAACCACAGGCATGGAAACATGGAACAGCCTGATGAGTCTCAGAGGAAAGAGGATAAAGGGAGGGCGGAAAGAGATTAACCAAAGATCTTATATGCATACTAGAGTCCCGGTGCACAGAATTGTGCATTGGTGGGTCCCTCAGCCTGACCTGTGGGGATCGGGCTGAAACTGGCTCTCCAACATCCCCCGAGGAGTCTCAGATTGCGAGAGGGAAGGCCAGGCTGAGGGACCCCACCAGTGTACGCTCAGGCTCTAGTAAATAAATAAAAATTTAAAAAGAAAATAAAAAGAAAGACCACTCACAACCCTGTAAACCCAAATACACATTGGTTGTATTTTCTTTCAGACTCTTCTCTTGGCATAGATAATATGTTTGTGTTTGTATGTGATAAATTAGAATTATGTGACATAGTTTTTGTTCTCTGTACACTTTTTATAAAACTGATTTTTCCCCAAGTATTTTAAAGTTATTTGAGTCGGAGAAGAATATAAAATTAAACAACTGGAAAATGAGCTTCAAGCTATTGAGATGGAAGTTCTTTAATTCTGAGAAATTTGATAGAGAGCTAGTTTCATATACAAGCAAGGATTCACAGATAGGTAGACAATTGCAGTAAGATAGAAAACAGCTCCTGGCAATTTTACCTAGAAAAGTCAGTCTGGACTTATGCAAGCAAAAGACAGAGCTATGTGCATAGCAAAGGTGGGAAAAATCTGTTTGGTTTTTGTTTTTTTTTTTCTTAGTTTAAAAATCATGGTCCCTGAATATAGAGAGAATGAAGGAGTACAGAAGGGTCATTTGATGGGAGTAAGCTAAGCATCCACTTTTCTTTTAAACGCAAGCAGAAGTTAAAGTCTTTCCATGCTAAAATTTTCCAAGTCACTATATCTTAGGCTATACTCTTGTCTTGTGTTGCTTAGCCATATCTTGAAAAGCCAGAACTGTTGGTCCATGCCACTAATTACCATCATTCACTTTAGAAGAATTAGAAATAACATTTTATGATTCATAATGTATTTCACATTCCATTTAATACTAGTGCCAAATCCCAATTATTTACAGAATTCTTGAAGGAAAATAATTAGTCCTTCGTATAGTTAACTTTATAAACCTAAGTGAACATGGAGGTAATTGACCCCACACCTCTCTATCCTTGAATTAGAAAATACAATAACTGTAAGACACATTGGGAACCTTGGGTTTCTGAGGGACAAGATTGTATTTGTCACACATTCCAGTGTGAAATATATCCTGACCTGGGGCCTTGACTATACAATTGAAACCAACAAGGCTCTAGAGAGTCTGTAGTACAGAAGCAAGTGTTTTTATACTCAGTTTTATTTGCAACAAGTCAGATGCCGACATCGCTGCTGTGCTCTTTCTGTTTTGAATTCTACTATGTTGATAATTGCATGGTTGGTTAGATTGATGTATGATAATGATTCGGTATTTGAAATGATGAGGCATGTCTCGTCTCTTTCTCTGTGAAATTCTAATTTGTAGTGAGTGGCTCAGAACACTCAGATTTGAATTATTCTGTTTATCCAAAAAGTCACTTATTAAATAAAGATGATGTTAGTAATTTTTAAATCAGTGGTTTGAGTCAGGTTTACTTTTTGGTTTGTAGACCAAAAAGTGTTAGTTACTTTGATGTTGGAACTCTCCAACTTGAAATCAATTGCTAATGGGTGAATAAAACCCTACTGCAATCCAGACATGGTATTTAAGGAATAGTTTCTATTATTATTTATCATTAAAAAGCACTAGACTCTATTTTTTAAACTATTACTTCTTAAGTATATAGATAGCCTTTAAAGTATCCAGGTATCTAAGACCTTCTAGGTCTTGCAGGCTGATACTGTTGGTAATATTTTAGGGCACTGAACTGTGTAACTAAAAAGAAAAAAATAAATTTTATTTATATTCAAATATAAGAGATTACAAGATTTTGTTTTGTACATAAAACTCTACCAAAAAAATACTTCCCAATTAAATAAAATAGAGAACAAGAAGGAAGGTATGTTCTTTTTAAAAGAATAAAGCTTCTTTTATACCAAAAATAAGGTTCTTTTTTCCATTTCAGTGTAAAACCTGTTCTGAGCCAAAACAGATAACCAGTTCATCTGCCATTTATGACAACCCCAATCTCATCAAACCCATTCCAGTAAAGCCCAGTGAACACCAGCAGCAGCGCGTACCTCAGCCCAGCCAGGTACTCTGTTCTCTGCTTTTCATTTATGGTGTCTGTGCAAGGTTCTTACCAAACTTCCACCCAGAGGATAGTCAAGGGAGGAGGGCCTGGTCCTGTTTGAGGATCCTTTAGGGTAAATTTTAAAAAAAGAGAGATTTCAAGTTAGAGATTCTCTTATTATTAATAATTTATTCTTCCTCAAATGGGGTTAAAATTTTTACTTTTGGCATTTACCATAATCTCTTGTAGACTTGAATTCCTTACAGGATACTGTGTTTTTTAAAAAACAACAACAAACTAATAACATCATCAGCATTAACAGGAATATTACCCAAGAGGCCCATATTCTGCTGAGGTTGATGGTTGGTTTCCCAAAGCAGCCAAGACAACAAAATTCAGTTTAACATTTCTGAACACTTCCTTTGTACTAGGTATAATGCCAGGACACTGTGTGTACACAATGGGATTCCTGTTCTAAGGAATGGTATAAAAGTCCATTTCAGACCTGATGATTTGTCACTGTATTTGCATCTCATTACGATAGCAGTTTTTGAATGGATATATACTTATATGAATACTAGGGGCCCGGTGCACAAAAATTTGTGCACTCGGCGGTGGGGGGGGTGTCCCTCAGCCCAGCCTGTGCCCTTTCACAGTCTGGGACCTCTTGGGGGATGTGTGAGGGGCTGATGGCTGTTTGCAGGCTGGCCAAGCCCTCCAGTAGGAACCCTCACCCCATGGGAGTGTGGCCAGCCTGAGTGAGGGGCTGAGGGCCATTTTCAGGCTGCTCACAGCTCCCATTGACCCAACATCCCAGTGAAAGCTGGCTAGAATTAGGTTTCTGGGGTTTATTTATCTTCTATAATTGAAACTTTGTTGCCATGAGCAGAGGCCCAGATGGCCTAGACAGGCAGTTTCCTCCATCACTGGCCTCCTGTTTGCGTCAGCTCCATGGCTTTTATAATTGAAACTATGTTGCCTTGAGCAGAGGCCCACTGGCCTAGTCAGGCAGTTGCAACAGAAGCCTCCTGCTTGTTCCAGTTCCGTGGCTGTTGGCCTTCATCTTGGCTGGGTTAATTTGCATATAGCCACTGATTGGCTGGGAGGTGTGGCTTGGCTGAGGGGCATGGCTTAGGTGTCTTGGAGTGATGGTCAATTTGCATATTACTCTTTTATTAGATTAGAATATATTTCAGAATAGTAAAGCATTAACAAAATTGCTAATCTATGAGCCCCACTTTAAGATTTTTTAAAATTGATTTTTAGGGAGAGAGGAAAGAAAGGGGAGAGAAATATCATTAGCTACCCACTGCACACACCCCCACCAGGAATTGAGCTCATAACCCAGCATGTGCCCTGACTGGGAATCAAACTGGCAACCTTTTGGTGCATGGGATGATACCCAAGCTACTGAGCCACACAGGCCAGGATATAAGTCCCATCTAAACTAATAAAAGCAAAATATTAAAATTGACCGTTTCTTCGGGGCGCCAACAGCCAATCAGAACAATGGTATGCAAATTAGCCCAGCCAAGATGGCGGAGGCTGGGGCGGCAATGGAGTGATCGTGCTGGGGCATGCCAGGGCGGAGGCCTGGCTTCCGCCCTGGCGGGCTCCGGGGGATGGTTCCGGGCAGTGGCTGGCGGCTGTAGGGCCGGGCGGCAATGGAGCGATTGTGCTGGGGCAAGCCAGGGCAGAGGCCTGGCTTCCGCCCTGGTGGGCTCCAGCGGACGGTTCCGGGCAGTGGCGGGCGGCTGTAGGGCCGGGGGGCGGCCCAGGCCCCCGGTTCTGTGGCCAGGGCTGGCAATAGAGAGATGGGGCTGGAAATAGAGAGATCGTGCCAGTGGTTGGTTCTGGGCAGCGTGGGAGCCTGCCCCGCCCTGAGACTGGGGCTGGCAATAGAGCAATGGTGCCTGCGGTGGTTCCAGAAGGCGGTGAGCAGCCACAAGGCCGGAGTTGGCAGCCAGGCCAGGCCCTGTGAGGCCTGGGAATAGAGCAATTGGGCCCACATGACCTCAGAGGCTCAGTGGCAGGGGCTTGAATGGGGTACACCCTCGGGGTCATGCCCGAGCATCCTCCACCCCTGCCAGAGTGTCTGCCACAGGTCCAGCCACCTGGCTCCACCCTGGAGGCCTCTGTGGGGCGTGTGCGAATGTGTGCCTGGCTCCACTCCCGGTGTGTGCCCGCTCAGCAGCAAGGCCCCCCCAAGGGACCATGCACCGGTGTCCACCCCCTGGCCTGCCACCCAGCTCTGCACCAGGTGTGTCCCCTCAGTAGTGGAGGCCCACCAGGTATGTGCGATGGTAGGCCATCCGGCTGGAAACGTCCACGCCTGCACTCTCCAGACATCCCACCCCCCAGTGCACAAACCCTGAGGGGCCTGTGGCCAGCCTGAAAACAGCCCTCAGCCCCTCACCCAGGCTGGCCATGCATGCCAGCAGGTGGACATCCCCCCCAGGGGTCCCAGACTGTGAGAGGGCACAGGCCAGGATGAAGGACCCCTTCTTCCCCTCGCCGAGTGCACAAATTTTTGTGCACCGGGCCCCTAGT